>CAUYSK010094770.1:0-11566 GCA_963575035.1 Avahi laniger
CTCACCCATCGCTTTGGTCACCACCGAGTCCCCAAGCATGTGCATATCTTTCTGGCTAATCTCTATGTTCTGGTGCCTCCTGTACTCAATCCTATTATCTATGGAGTTAGAACCAAGGAGATTCGGAGTCGACTTCTAAGATTGCTTCACTTGGGGAAGATCTCAATATAAGTTCCGAGCAGAACTTGGAGAGAAGAAAAAATAAATGGGAAGGGTAGTTGTCCAGATAAATTTGAATAGATGGAGAACTGTGATGTGAGAGGGATTATATGGCATGGGAGGAAGCCCTCAAAGGAAGAGGAATTGTTGTATAGATTGGATTTGGTGGTGCCAGCTTTGGTGGCTCACGCCTATAATCCTAGTACTCTGGGAGACCGAGGCGGGAGGATCATTTGAGTTCAGGAGTTCGAGATCAGCCTGAGCAAGAGTGAGACTTTGTCTCTACAAAAACAAAAAAACCATTTAAAAAAAAATTGGATTTGGTGATGAACACATTAAACATGCTCATTGAGCAGTTATGAGTTACCCAGAAAGGAACTGCATTTTTTCTGTAGTCTCAGACGGGGCTATAATATGCCAAACAAGAAGGAAGTCCTGTTGTGGAGAGGACATTGCACCTGATGGTGTGAATGATCTTCTGCAACACAAGTGAAAAACAAATAAATTAAAAAAAAGAACAATTTGCAAAGAATTGGAATCCGAACTCCAAATGTTTGTGTAGTGGTTAAGCTTGCAAAGCCTAAAATCAGAGTGCCTGGATTTGAACTTTGACTCCTTCAATTAGTTTTCTGTTTAGCCTGTTGCTAAATTTTCTATGTCTGATGTGGTCAGTTGTAAAACAGGGTAATGATAATACCTGACTTTTGAGGTTGTGAAGAGGAATAAATTATTGAGCATATGAGAAAATTTAGAAGAGTGTTTGAAATGTAAAATTCTCAATACATAAATATAAAATGAAAAATTCATATGACCTCTAAAAATATTCAGTTTTATGACTTATCTAAGACTTTTTTTTTACATAATGTCCCATTGTACAATTATTGTAACTATATTATATAACTATTCTATAAAAGCTAGACAGTGCTTGGAATGTGATTAGTGATAAATAAAATTATATTGTCCCATTACTCCTCCACTACTCCACTTTGGAATTTTTTTTTCTTTTAGCCATAAATTCGTCCCCTATTAAATATTTAGGAAAGCCGATTTGAAGTCTAAATGCCCTTCTGTATAGTTCTTCATTGAATGCACTTGGTAAGCATATTTTTTTAACTTTATCCTACTTAGAATTTCTTGAGATTATTCGTGTGAACATCAATTAATATTTCTCAACAGATTTGGAAAGTGTTCAGCCTGCATTTTTTCCAAATTTTCTTTCTTCTTTCTCTCTTTCTTTTCCACTAGGACTTCCATATACTTATGTCAGTATGCTCGATGGTGTCTCACAGGTCTCAAGGTTCTGTTAATTTCTCTTCATTCTTTTTTTTATTTCATTACTCAGACTATATAATCCACATTGGCCAGTCTTCAAATTTGCAACCTTTTTCTTCTGCCTGTCAAACCTGCTGTTGAGCTCCTGTAGTGAATTTTTTATTTGAGTTATTGTACTTTGTAATTCCAGAACTTCTATGTGTATGTGTATGTAGGGGGTGTGTGTATGTGTGTGTCTATATATATATATATATATAGACACACACATATATATATATAGACACACACATACATATATATATATATATATATATATATATATTCCATTTCTTTAGTGATGCTATCTCTTGGTGACAAGTTTCTCTTACACTTTCCTTTCGTTCTTTAAACATAATTTTCTTTAATTCTTTGAACGTATTTAAAATAGCTGGTTTAAAGTAATGACTTAGAAAGCCCAGTATTTGTTCTTCTTCAGGGAAGTTTCTGTTGGCATTTTTTCCTGTATATTGGCTATACATTCTTGTTTCTCTGCATGTCTCATAATTACCTGGTGAAAATTGTACATTTCAAATTACATACTGTGGCAACTCTGAAAATCAGATCCTCCCCTCACCCTAGAAATTGTTTTGTTACTATTTGTTGTTATCATTGGAGTTTTGTCATTGTTGTGATTTTTCTATTTAGTAATTTTCTGAATTAATTCTGAAACATCAACTGTGTTTAGTCACTGAAGTCTCTGTTCTGTTAGCTTCGTGGTCAGTTAGTAGATTAAAAAGAGATTTACTTAAATGCCTGGAAAAAGTATGCCTTTCTTTCTGAGGGCTCTCTGTGCATATGAGGGCACAACTTCAGCCTTCAGCCATTCAGCTTGTAACTCTGCAAACTTCATTTCCAGCTTGTTCAGAGACTCAAAGTGAGCCAGAGGTGAGCACTTAGAGCCTTGTTAGAACTTTTCTGGGGATATATTGAATCCTGGACGTGTACAGAGTCCTAGACATGCACATGGCCTTCTATACCTCAGGGTATGTCAAAAATGTCCAAAGCTCACAGAAATATTTTATTCCTAGGCTTTTCCCTTTTAGCTTTTTGGTTGATTTCTTCTTTTCCCTAACACCTACTACCTCAGGCAGCTAAAAAGTTAATTGCCTGTAATTGTTTTTGAAAATCACTCATGGGACAAAGCTATTCACACTGGGCAAGCTCTGGACCACATCACATTTAGACAGTCTTGCTAAAGACTGGTGGTACCCCTTGGGATCTTCAGGGGCACTACCAGACAGGTCAAATAATAACGATTCTCTGAAAAAGAAATTTTGGGCAGGGCGCGGTGGCTCATGCCTGTAATCCTAGTACTCTGGGAAGCCGAGGCGGGCGAATTGTTTGAGCTCAGAAGCTCGAGACCAGTCTGAGCAAGAGCGAGATCCTGTCTCTACCAAAAATAGAAAAAAATTAATTGGACAGCTAAAAATATATAGAAAAAATTAGCCGGGAATGGTGGCACATGCCTGTAGTCCCAGCTACTCGGGAGGCTGAGGCAGTAGGATTGCTTGAGCTCAGGAGTCTGAGGTTGCTGTGAGCTAGGCTGATGCCACGGCACTCACTCTAGCCAGGGCAACAAAGTGAGACTCTGTCTCAAAAAAAATAAAATAAAAAAGAAATTTTGAAGAGTTCCAGCCCAGTCTGTTCCTTCTGAATACCACCAGGCTACTGAGTTTCACTGTAAAAAAAGACTTATTTTTTAATGCAACTGCAGAACTGGAGAGTAGGGGGTGGGATTAGGACAAATCACAATGCTACAAACTCACTGATCTCACCAAAATTTAGCCATTGTTTTTAATGAAGTCTCCTCGAATTGATGCAAATTTTTGTTTAATGTGTAGAGTTCCAAAAAAGTTGATTCTGCCAATATTTTGTCAGTTTTCTCATTGCTTTAATAGAAGAGAACAGTTTCAGGGGCCTTTACTCTGCTACTTTTGCAAACATCACCACTCTGCTATTTACTAATGTTTTGATGGTAGGCATGAATGCCAAGAAATTTAGAAGTAAAACACGAAGGAAATGTGCTATCTTTGGGAAATTGTTTTTGAATCAGACCCAGTGTGAAAACCAATTTAGTTTCTTAAGTGTTATATGAACTTAGGCCATAATCTAAACTTTAGTCTCCTCACATCTTTAAAGTAGAAATAATACTAACTTACATTTTTTTATTGAGTATTTTATAGTACAAATGGGTTCTTTACTTAGCTTGGCACATGGCAGCAATGCAATGAACATTATTTATCTTCCTTTATATACTCACTCACATATATTCACATATACTCATATACTCACATACTCACATATACTCACATATGTCTTCCTTTACATATTCACTTTTTGGTACAAGAAAAATGTACAGGCAGAGTGGAAATCAGATACTCTATCTTCAGTCAGTTGTGTGGGTGCTCGGGTAGTCATGGTAGGGCTGAGAGGGGGACTTCTGACTTCAGTGAGAATGCACAAGCTAATACCCAGATGACCCTCGTACTTTTTCTCGTAAGGGTAATGCCATTTTCATACGTTTAACTGTTTCTTTTCATCCTTTATATTCAATTAGTTGTCAAGTCTCATGACATTTCTACAAATTATTTTGTCACTTCACTTATACTATATATGCCTTTGGCTGAAGCAGTATCCTCACTGCTCCCTAGACCAACTCTGCCAGAATCCATCCATTTCTTTCTTTGTTGACATTGTGATCGTTCTAAAATCCAAATCTTCTTGTTTATGTCCTTCAAAACATACACATTACCCTATGTTTAAAAGCTAAGTATTGATCCAGGCATGTGTCATCTTTCAGGTATTGGTCTGAACCCATCTCTCTACTTCTCTGATTCATTGACTTCTTGGCTGGAACCCTAATCCTTTCTTCAACCCCTTGAACTGTAAAAGTAGAAGTGTATCTATTTTAGGTGGTGTCATTCAGGAGGCCATGAGCTACTTAAGGTCATGTTCCTCAGCCACCTGGTCCCTTTATGTCTTCTGTCTTATTTTTCATTCACTCCTAGATGAACTGTATTTTAGTATCATCACTTCATAAAACCAGGCCTCCACTGTCACTGCTAAACATAGTATTACCAAATGCAATGGATTCTCAGTCCAGAGATTGATGCAGTTGGCTATTTATTTATTGATTGTTTTCCCTTTCTCAGATTAGTAATGTTATACTCTACCAGTCCTCCATCTATATCTCCGTGTCTTTCTTCAGTTTTCTTCGTAAATGACTGTCCCTCCTTTCTATCCTAAATATTAACATTCTCCACGGTTCTTTCTAAGACAACTTCAATGTTGATTCTATAAAATCTCTCTGGATGATCTTGGAAAAAAGCAGATTCCCACTACCTCTGACAAACTGATTACTCTCAAATCTATATCTTTTTTATTTCATTTATTTTTTATTTATTTGAGACAAGATCTTGCTCTATCACGTAGGCTGGAGTGCAGTGGCACTATCATAGCTCACTGCAACCTCACATGAACTCCTGGTCTCAAGCAATCCTCCTACCCAAGCCTCCCAAGTAGCTGGGACTACAGGTGCACGCCAACATGCCTGGCTCAAATCTGAATCTTTAGCTCTAATTTCTTTATTTTTCACAGCTGTTTGGCATCTATAATTGGTTATTTCAAGGGAACTTTAAAATTAAAATATCCAAAACACAAATGGAAATATATTCTTTCTAGTTTACTTTTCTCAATGAAGGCATGATTTTTGTAGCTCACTGAACCAAAAATCTGGGTTTCATTCTGCATATAATTCTCTCATTAATAATCTGAATCCATTTAAGTAGTCACCAAATCCTAAATATTCTACATACTGAGTGTAAGTAGTGCAGAGGGTTCCAAGAAGGCAACGAATGTTCGAAAAGGTTGTTAAGGAGGATAACAGAGGAAATTAACCAGATCAAGAGGAATGATGCCTGAGTAAGTTAATGTTTGAGGCCATAGGTTTACATTATGTTAATTTGTGGATATTTATGATTTCTTCCATATTATCTGCTATAGACTGACAATTGGGCGGGGTGCCCCCATCCAATGTGACTATTTGGCGATAGGGTCTTTGGAAGGTAATTTAAGTTAAATGAGGTCATAATGGTAAGACTCTGACTTGATAAGATCAGTGTCCTTGTATGAAAGTACAACAGAGAGCTCGTTACCCACTCCCGGATAAAGGCAAGGCCAAGGGGGGACAAAATGGCCTTCTGCAAGCCAGAAAGAGAGCCCTAGCCAAAAACCTTACCCTCCCTGATCGTGATTTGGGACTTAGCCTCCAGAACTGTGAAAAATAAATTTCTGCTGTCTTTAGCTACCCAGCTGTGACATTTTGTTACAACAGTGGTAATATAGTATTCAATAGCACCACTGATAGGAATTACAGAAGCTGAATGGTAAGATTTACTCCGGTTAGGAATGAAAGAGCTACTATGAAGGGAGAACAGAGCCTAAACTACCAGATAAACCATCTCTGGTAGATAAAGATCAGTATTTTTATGATTCTTACTTTGTTAAAATTATGATTACATAGTTGTAAAAATTCTATGATCTTAAATCAATCATTTATAGTTTATGAATCTTAACTTTCTTACCTATCACGTTGTCCCCCTAGGCAAAAAGCAATTTCTGATGTAGAGCAACCCTATTTAATGATTGGTAAAATCACAGCATCGCTGCCTAGGGCTTATTTGCCCTGTCTTTTATGTATCTTAAGAACAACATATGATTTTACACCAGAGTATTTTGGCAGTGTTTGGAAGCTTCGAATTTAAATATATTATAAAGTAGACAAACAGTGGGAGTGACTTTACCTCTCTGATCCCCAATATAACGTTAAAAAAAGTGAAAACTATTAAAGAGGAATTTTATGAGAGAAAAGTAAGGAAAGATTCAAACAGTAAAGACTGCTTTTTCCACATGTTTAACTGAAGGACGTTTTTGTAGTTGTAATCAAATATCTATCGTTAGGATATGTTGTTACTAGAAAGAAAAATACCTTCAAATGGTTGAAGTTTGAGTTAGTAATTGTAACTATAGTTCAAATGTTTTAAAAGACTATCATATTTTTCAAAATTCACTAAATGACTTTTAAGGACAAAAGAAATCATCTCATATGCATGTATGTATGTTTGTTTTTTAGAGGAGATGTGCATTAAAAAAGATACATGTTATTCAATTAAAAATTATTTTTATCAAGTGATATCATGAAACATTTTCAAATTATATTCATTTCTATTATTATTTAATCTTATAAAATGTATCCTATTACCTTAGCAATATGTAATTTCCTCACATGAAAAATGGAAAATTTTATTGTGATGTCTAACCAAATGGAGTGATTTATTTCTGATTTTTTTTTACTGAATTTATATTTACTTGTTACCAAAATGCCATACAAATTGTAATACATACACATATACATATAGGTGAAAAGATTATTATGTTGAGTGTCAAGCTATTGCTTCTCTTTTCTAAAAAGACCCTTCTTTGCTTACCTTTAAGCTGCCTAGGCTAGGACTACATTTTTCCCATCAGCTACCTGCCTGTCAGATTCTGCCAGTAGGAGGAGGCATTAGAGACAGACTGTAAAGCTGGAAGAGAGATAAGAGATTTGCTTTTTCTATTCACATTTTATTTCTGTGAGTGTCACACAAGAAACTCTTTTTTTCTTGGCAAGAGAAGTGTATTCAAATAGCAGTTATTTCGGTTTGTATTTTTTTATTTACCCCTTACTTTTAACCAACCTCATCATGTTCCACAGATATATGATGTGTCTGAGACCTTTCCTCAGAGGTCTGGGTCACAGCTATGTGAGTACCTTCCCTTTAGTTTCAGATAATCAGAACCTCCTCTCTTAGGGCCATTGCCAATTACAGCAGTTACTCTCAATTATACTGTAACCCCTACATTGCATCAACAAACCTCCCTCCATCCCCTACTAAGTTACTTACGTAAATAAGTGTTCTCAGAAATTATAGGTAAAATTATTATAGGTAATATTATTATTAAAATTATTATAGGTAAAATTAAGAATAACTGAGTGTAAAACCTATCTCATTCCATCAATATTGGCTTCCAGAGACATGAAATAATTTAAGAGAAAAAAAAGAAAGTTCTATTCATCTCATTAAGAAATATATTTTCCCAAAAATCAGGTCTATGTTTAATAATCTATGAAACTTAAAGTTTTTAGTATTGTTTTATTAGTATCCTTATAATAATTGAAATAATAAAACAATTTAACATTATTATAGGAAACAAAGAATCTATTTTATGTAGGTATTATTATAAGTAAGAGTGATCATAATGAGGTATTTAAACAGAAATAAATGTATGGAATAATGAACTTATTTTTAAAAGACAAAGCAAAAATATTAATTTCTGACAGTTAAGAAAAACTCGTTCATATATTTTTAAATGAATAATGGTGAGTTGGCAATTTCTAGGGTATAAAGATTCCATAGGATAAATCTAAAATAGTGATGAGAGTTTTATTTTAAAATGTCAATATTCAAAATATACTAGAAATTCCTATTTTACTATTTAAAGTTTTAATGATAATTTTTAGATGTCAACTTGAAGTTTTTAAAAATCCTTTTGGGAAATATTCATATAAAATTTTTGAAGCCCACTGTTTTAAATTAATTTGAGAGAAGACTGGTGTTTACAAGGGAAGAGAGTTCACTAAGCTGAAGTCAAGGGAAAGAAATTAATTAATCCTGGGAAGGTGCTCATTTGGAAGTGACCCTTGGTGCAAGGACTTGATGAATGGCTAATGTCACGGGACATGAGTGGATCTGGCTAGAGCGTGGATGACATTTCCTAATAGGACTGGCTTTGTGGGCATACAACACAGGCAAGTGCAGTGAACTATGCTCAGAAGGGTCCTATGTCTTGCTTAATACTCTGCCATCATTGTCATGAAATAATTAATACTTTTATTTTTGAATGTGTGTTTTATAAATAAATTCTGATGATACAATGGTGTATAGATGTGTATGTGTCCAAAACCATTATTTGCTGCACCACTCACAAAACTATTTCACAGAACCCATAAGCACAGAATTATGGTGGACCCAAAGTTCTAGTAGAGTTAAAGGAGGCTTACAGAAGTAAAGAGAAGGGGAGAGATGAAAAAGAAAGAGAGAAGGGGAGAGGATAAAGAGACAAGGAAGGAAGAGAAAAATTAAGGGATCAGAATAGAGGATAAAACATATAGATGAGATGTATGATTTCCTCTTTCTTTAAAAAGTCGCTGGAAAATTTTCCCTTCACATTTCTTTCTTATTTACCAACTGCTCTCTTTCTCTTTTTTTTTTTTCCCCTCAAAAGATGCACTACAGATCAAATCCCTAGAGGAGGCACTCTGGGTTTGCACACCACAGCACCACAGAGAGTGTCAATAAATAACCTTCACTTCCCAAGCCCCTGGACCAGAGGAGGCTGGAATACAGGGCTGAATAAAAAACCTTCAATGAGCCCAGAAAACTGACAAAGGATCAGACATTGCAACAGGAATTATACATTTAGACACAGCACACTCGCATACTGTACCCTCCCGAACCTGCAGAAAGACATAACTTTCACATCCCTAAACAAACCTGTGCATTCGCATACACAGTTCCTGCCCCCACACTCTCCCACACAACTGCACACTCACACAATACACCTGCACACAGAGCTCCGGCTGCAAATGCATGTTTCTCACACAGGTAAGTTCTTGAAATCAGATTCCCCAACAGCTACTTTCATTGTTAATTTATTCATGTCTAGGTCTGAGAAGGGGAACTCCAAAACTCAGCCATCTTAGTGACCCAGAGAAAAGACCCAGAGATGACTTTGGGAGGGTGCCGCCATTCCCATTTTGAACCAGATCAGTACTCTAGCTCAACGTCCTTTTCTCATGCTTTCCCAGAGGGTAAAAGTAAACAAAGCCTGCTCTTTCCCCAATCTTTCTGGTCCTCATATCCATAGATGCTCACAGACTAGCACTTTATCTTATCACAACCACTTAAAATATTGCTTAGTGGGCAAGAATAGGCCAGAAAGGGAGGGGGAAAAGAAAATGGCAGGGACTCCAGCTCTCCAAACTCTACCATCCAAGCTGCTTTCTTCTATCAGAGGCCAGTGTCAAAGCTGAGCCCCAAACCATCCAGCGTCATCGCTGAAAATCTCAATGCAAATAGAAGGGAGAGTCCCCAGTTCTCATTACCTCTTTGGAGCTCAGATAATGAGTGAGGTTATGACAGCATTAGAAATTGATATTAGACAAAATGACTTCTTTGTAAGAGAGAGAAACTCAAGTATCAGACGTATTAATAGACAGAAAAATGAAATGAAAACAAACTCCAAATCAGGAGACACAAGACCTAATTTCAATTCTGCAAGTACCATCCCTTTTGAACTAAATTACATCGGCTTCTGTCTCTGGACTTGGTATTCCTATTGGTTAGGGTATGAATGATTATTTTACTCTGATTTCTTCAGAGTATATTTGTTAGGAAATAAATACCTCATTTACAAAAAAAGGAAGGGAGAATAATTTTGGATATCCAAATTTTTAATCCCATGAATCAACCACAAAATCTTATGAAGTTAGGTCAGATGATGTCATTCCCAACTTATAGATAAAAACTGAGACACAAAAAGGTTTTTGGATTTTTTTTCCAATGCCACTTAGTGATCAGATCAGAAAAGTAGAGAATGACTGCAGTCTTTGTCCTTTCTACATTGAGACTGTCCAGAGAAGTTGGAAAGTTTTTCAAGGTTACATATCAATTTTATTACAGAATCAGGACTAAAATTCAGGTTTCCTGGCATTCCTCCTCAGGATACTTTTAAGAATATATACTATGGAGAGAATGTGCACAACAGTAGCTATCCTTATCCAGCAAAAAAGAGACTCCCTTCCTAGGATGTCTTCATGCGTGGCAACTCCAGGATATGCTGCTTTCTCCCTTTGTCTGCCTCTGACAGCACTTGGCATTCAGATCTGACCTCAAATCCAGCAATTATACTGGTTGAACTACGAGTTGTCTTTGCCATAGTTGAAACTGTTGTCTTCCAACAAGCATATTAGATTTATCTCATGGTTTATTGTATTATGCCAATATAAATGCCCAAATTACTGTGAAATTCAATCATAAAGAATGTAAGCATGTTCAGGTTGCTCAGCTTCTTTCTAGGCACTTCATATCTAGAGATGCTATTTGGTGTATATTTGGGAAGATACATTACAAACACTGTGAAGGAAGTAACTACATTGTTATATCATGAGGTCACAGAAGTCAACAGTATTTTACTGAGAATTATCAGAATTGAGCTTTTAGTGAACACTTTTGCAAATGTCTAGCTACAGACACAGTAATGGGCAGTATAGAGGTTACAATTGCCTAGCACAATAGGATTTTGTAAGATAATGGAAGAATGAAAAAAAAAAAGTAAAGATCTCTAAGGATCAGTAAAGAAATGTAAGGCTTCTGAGAGGCAGAAAAACTTGCCCTGAAATTCAAAAAAAGATAATAGAGAAGGTGAAAATAAAGAAATGAGCCTCTTTGGGCATGGGAAAAGACATAAATAAAAAGGACACAATCAATTTCCCTAGACACGGGTGGATGAAAGCTCAATAAATGATGTGCAGGAAATGGTGGAAGAGTAAGTCTGGAAGGGTCAGTTCAGGTAGATAAATAAATGCTTAGCTTGGTGATTTAAATAAAGAAGGCAGACATCATTGCTGAATATAGAAATTACAAGAAGTTTTAAAAAATTGATCAAATGTAGTAGTCTCTTCAGACCCTTGAATAAGTGAAAAATATTTTTTCTCTGTCTAAAAAAATTATTTCACAGAAAACTCATCATTGCATGTGAATCAACCAATATCTGATGCTACAGAGCTGGCATACCATCACTGCTTGGATAGAGCCCTTGTTTGCCTACAAGAATGTCAGTTTCCAACACCACTGACAACAGTCTCCCAGCCACTCTCTTCCTGACCGGGATCCCAGGGCTGGAGTCTGCCCACTTCTGGATTGCCATCCCTTTCTGTGCCATGTATCTTGTAGCACTGGCTGGTAATTCTGCCCTCATCCTGGTGATTTCCATGGAC
>CAUYSK010094772.1:0-76167 GCA_963575035.1 Avahi laniger
TCTGCTTTCTGCAAAGCATGATTCACATCTTCCTGAGCAGACGAGATAGAGACCCCGGCTGTGGGGAGACTCTGCCTTCCGCCACAGAGGCCAGGGAGCCTCAGGCCCAGGGAGGACGGCTGAGATGTGCTCCCGAGTCCCAGCTGAGCTTTATTTTCAGAATAGATTCTAGAGCATTCCTGTGGCTACTAATTCACCAAGTAAAGAAATACCATCCAATGTGGGACATGCAGGAAGGTGTGAGAGTGTTAGGGTGACAGGCAGGTGTGTGGCAGGCCACCCTGATCTGGGCATGGATCCAGGGGACTGTGGGGCTCCCCCTCCTGCACCTATGAGGCTATCCCGACCAGGATGCCCATTTTACAGATTGGTGAGTGAGGCTTAGGGGGAGTGAATAACTTGTCCAAAGCTGCTCTGCGCTAATGCCAGCTGGGAATAGAACCAGGGTCGTCTGATATGAACCTGTGCTCCTGTCCCCTGTGTCATATCCTGGTGATAAGCCACGGTGTGGTGTCGACCACGGGATGCCAGGCGAGGGCATGCAGGTCTCTCGGATCCAGGGAGCTAACTCAGATTTAGCAGTGAAATTTCCTTACATTAAACAGTTCATTTCAACTTGGTGAAAAATTTTATTTCACTGGTTTAATGAAATATCCAATTGCTCATTGGTATTATTACAGAAGTTACGATAAGAAACGTTTAGGTCAGAGTATGAGGGGCTGACTTGCTTGGTTTACCCAAGCAGGTGGCGCTTACTGGGATATGCGGCATTTAGTGCTAAAATTGGGAAATTCTCAGGTAATCCAGGAAAAGCTGGCCACCCTGTGAGAGCTGTCTCTTCTGACTGTGGCATCACAGCGGGAAAATTCAACTTGAATATGTGAAATCAGAGAAAGAAGGCGGAAGCAGTGAGTGAGCTGGTCTTTGAATGCTGAGAGTCAGACCTTCTCCCGCTCTTCCCTGGGGTTGGCCCAGGGTTACTCCCGGGCATGGGGACAGCGAAGCCATCTCCTCTTCCTGCTCAGCTCTGTCCCTTGCAGTGCAGCTCCTCTTCACAGTGTGGTCATTTTCCATTCTCCTACCTTAACCCACTGGCGACTTCAGGTTTTCATTTTGTTGTTCTGTTTTAATGTCTTTCAGCCGCAGTCGTTTCAGCTGCATATGCCGCAGGTGAATGCAGACACGATTGTCACCGCTGTCCCTGTCCTCACACAGACAACATGCTTTGGGGTTGGACTGTAGATGGCCTCAATGGGAAGGGCATGTACCGGGGACAATTTTTGGCCCCAAAGACTTGTTATTTCTGGACCTGATACTTTGCTTCAGTCTTCACTTTCCCAATTCCTCCCCTCAACCTCCCAGGGCTCCCCCCTGCTCCTCCTCCCCAGCCCAGGGAGCCTCCCCTTCCCCGTCTCTGCGAAATCTCCCCAGGCAGGCAAAGGAGCCCCCTCTCCACAGACCCCATGTCATGGTAGGACGGGAGCCTCCTCCAAACGCCTGGAGTCTGCAGAGCTGAGGTCCTCAGTGTCAGGGTGAGAGCATTGAAGGCCGAGGGAATGAGGGCCGCATGGAGGATGCGGGCTAGAGGAGGGGAGGGTTCGCATGCCGTGCAGGCCACTGGCTGATTAACTGAGTTACCCAGTGAGCGGGATGTGCTGGGTACAGGCTGAGCACTTTACACACATGAGCGCATTTGACCCGGGAGGAAAGTGCTGTCCTCTTCCTCCTTCACGGTTTTGGGCCCTGAGACATCAGTGAGCAAGGTCCTGGCGCCCCTCGCTCGGACCTCACCGTGAGGCGGGTCCCCTCCCTGTGACGGGCTGGGCTTTTCTTGTGCCTGTTTTCCATTTCCCAGGCCTAGGAAAAGTTACTGAGGGAGGCCCAAAGCAGGTGTCAGTGCTCACTTTCTGTTAACACATCCCACAACGGGGATGACGAAAAGGAATGTCTTAATGACCGAGTAATTTCTTTTACACTCACCCCCTGCCCCCTGCCACTGGTGAGAAATGTGCGCTTAGGGCCTGCAATCAGCTCCAAAAAGACTAAAACAAAAATGCCACCGTGTTTGTGGGGCCATCAGTCTCGGTCTTCAGTGTTGGGTTTTTATCCCCGAGGTTGGGCGGTTTGGAGGGTCCATGAGGCAGGGTCCCAGGAACAGCATAGCCTGTCCTGGGGCTGGAGCCGCCCTGCAGTGCCCGGACCCGTGTGTTCTCTCCTAGAGCCTGGCGAGTGTGGGGGCCTCTACACAGACGGCAAAGGCAAGATCATCAACTACGTCGGCCCGGAGACTGAGTGTGTCTGGACTTTCAAGCTGGACCCTGGTTTGAAAGCCATGGTGGGATTTCCTTTCTTCCAGTGAGTGCTGAGGTTGGTTTTTGCTGGTGTTGCAGTAGTTTCTGGGAGTGATCCCGTCTTGGCCTCCTCCTGCTCACCCTCCTCCCTCCACCCCAGGCATCTAAACCACTGTCCCACTCCATTCCCGCTCCCTGCTCACAGCCCCCGGGGGCGTCCTGTTCTCTGGATGAAGCTGCCCTCCGTGTCACCCTTCCCATCCTGCGCCATCTGGCCCCTTCCTCTCGGCTCCCTTCTCCCCACTGCTCTCCTGTGGCCCCCCCGGGCTGAGCCTTAACACACTGGGTTTTCTGGACACACCAGAGTTCAGCAGCTCATGCCCTTTTCTTCCTGCACCCCTCTGCCTGGAAACATCCTTCAATCCCTCCTGAGGATCTTCCCTCTGCTTGGGGTCTTCAGGGCGTGTTCCAGGGATCAGCCCAAGGACAGACTCTTCCATGACATTTAAACCCTCTCCCTGGCTCTCTCCAGCAGTGAACAGATCTTTCCCTTTTTCTCTCCCCTGTACCTCATCCAAGACCCTGTGCAGAGCTCTAGGTAGCCTTAAAGCATAATATTATTCTTGCCTAAGACATCGTTATTCTCCACTAAAATAGAGGCTATCTCTGGATTTAAAGGAATATTTCTTAAATGGAAAAAACGAAAGAATGACTGAAGTGATAAAGCCACAGAGAACATTTCTAATGCAGCGTAAGATCTTGCACCGCTGGGCCAGGACGGTCTGTTGATTGGAGCCTGGGAGCCCCATTTCCATCGATTGCAGACCAGACCACAGGCAGACCAGGAGTGGATGAGAAAGATGATGGAATCTGTGTGGCTCAGGGGCCCTGTTCCTCCAGACATCTTAGACCCCACTGCTATACAGGTGTTCTGTGGGATGAAGGACCTGAGAGACAGCTGCCTCGAAAATAGGGCTTAGGCCAACTAAAACTGTGCCTCAGTGATTCTGAAAGAGAAAGTGTGGCCCAGGAGAGCAGGATGGGACCAAGGCGAGAAGGAGGTAGAGGAAGGACCTGGGATGGAGGAATCGAGCATTTCCTGTGTCACCACTTCCCCAGGGTCAGAGGGATGGGCAGCTCTGACCGTTTCCCCATGTTGTCCCTTTGTCCTTTTCAAAGACGGATTTTGGGTCTGACTGTCCTTGGCACCAAGGAAGGACTCAGGCTGGGCCATGAGCAAAATGATTGTAAAGGGAGCTGTGTGTGTCCTGGTGGGACGTCCCTGGTTGTCTTGTCATACCCCAGAGAGGCTCTGGCCCCTCTCCTGTGAACATGAGACATGCGGCGGGTAACTGAGGGAGAGCATGCAGATTAGGTCTTAAAGTACAGAGGGGAGAGGGAAGCGGGAGATCTCACAGGACTGAGAGCACCCCATGTGCGGTCTCTCACAGGGTGGAGATGGAGGCCCCTGTCTCCTCAGCCCTGAGGCAAGGAGGCCAAGCTGGGGCTGGGGCTGTGCTGCCCCCTGTCCCGTCTGTCAGGGAGAGAGAGGTAGGAACCCGGCAGTGGATGCTCACACTTGTGTCTGGGGCCTCCTGCTGTGGCTGCATGAAACTCGCTACGTGTTATCTGCATTCATTCTGGTGGGGCTGAAAACCCTCCTTATACTAAGACAAAAATTCCTGTGTTGGAATCCCAGAGCCACAGGCTGGGCTTCCTGGAAGACTTGGAAACCTTGCGAATTGGAATCCACCTGCTGCCCAGGTGGCAGGGAAGGTTTCTGGGAAGTTGGGAAGGATTCTAGTGGAACTGGTGTTTTCCTAGAATTGGCAGAATTTCCTTCCCTTGTTTGCATCTGCTCTTGCTCTTCTCGCTAGTAAACTGTTGGGATGTGGTTTTGAGTTATTGGTGGAGGAATGTTTTTGGCCGGAGAGAAAATAAGTCCAAAAGCTGACGCTTGCCTTTTCCTCTGCCCCAGGTTCGAAGGTGCTCCTAAAAACTGTGAGAAAGAGTATGTGGAGGTTCTTGATGGCCCTCCGGGGTCTAAGTCCCTTGGCAAGATGTGCAACGCCTACAGCACATTCATTGGATCTTCCTCCAACATCATCACCGTTAAATACTCCAGAATATCCAGCCACCCGCCTTCTTTCTTTGAAGTGTATTACTTTCCTAAGAGCTACTAGGCAGGTGGTGGAAGGGGTCTCTGCTTATCTCTCTCCCCTGTCCAAACCTGGCCACACCGCATGGTGGGCAGAGCCTGTTCCTGTGACTGTTGAAATACAGTGGGGCCGACGTTCTGCTGGACCAGCTTTGGGCGAGCGAGTGTGAGTGGGACCCCGTGACCCTTCCAGAATATACATGGGTTCTGTATGCTCACATCGTTGAGTCAGTAGATCAGATAGGAAAACTACTTTTGTTATTATTCCTGTCATTTTGATGTTGGGGTATTAATATATATCTCTGAGAATCTACTATCTTTCTCTTGTTGACCTTGCTATAATTCCTTTGGCATTTTCTAGTGTCATGCAAAATATATACCATATGTATTATAGAATATACAGAATATATGATACACAACTTTATGTATAAATATATACAAACACATATTTATATATAAAATAGCATAGATAACGAGTGTGACCATCCCACAGACAATATGGGCATTTTGTTTGGAGGGCAGTGGAGGTCCCCCACTCTGGAGAAGAGCAAACACGGTTGGGGTAATTTACATGGAAAGAGATCCCTGAGAGGTCCAGCCTCGGCTCTGAGCCCCTCAAATTCTCCACCTAGCCGTCATGCTCTGACCTGGCCTGGTGCACACATCTCTGCACCAGCAGTTCCCAGAGGAACCTCAAGGAAGCATCTTCCTCTCTTTGCCCTTCAGCTCACTCCACTCATGAGACCCTCCACCTCTGCTCCCAGCACCTGCTGCTCAGACCATCCTCCTCCGGCCTCCCCAGCCGTCCCCAGGCTGGAGGCCACGCCTGAGCTCCACCTCACTGGGAAGCCTACGTGGCCAGTGCCACCAGGGCGGAGCCCGGACCTCATAGTGTCTGCAGCTGCCCCACCCTCCTGACGTGTGAGTCCTGGGGACAGCTGCTTCTGCTGTTGTGGGACATTCTGTAAGCTGGTTCAGTTCTCTAAGGAATGTGAATCTCCAGGGACAGAGAATGTGTGTTTCAGTGTGTGCAGAGAGTTACCGTGCCGTGAATGCTCATGACCATGTGTATGGTCAACTCTCCATAACTGGGGCTCTGCTTCGCTAGTGGTGACAGTCGGCCTACGAATAATGCTTACAGTCCTGCTATGTAGCAAAATGAAATTTTCCACAGTATTTATGGGGAGGAGAAGCTGTTAAATGCCCTTCACTTTGAGTGCAAAGTTGACTGCAGATGCTGTCTTGGATGTTTGAGGCAGGATCTCACCTTGTCGGTTGCCACTTACAGGTTGTTTATGTTAACATCTTTGAGGGCTCCTGAAGCCATTTTTTTTTTTTTTTTTTTTGAGACACAGTTTCGCTCTGTTGCCCAGGCTAGAGTACCATGGCATCAGCCTAGCTCACAGCAACCTCAAACTCCTGGGCTCAAGCAATCCTCCTGCCTCAGCCTCCCGAGTAGCTGGGACTACAGGCATGAGCCACCATGACTAGCCAATTTTTTCTGTATGTTTTTAGTTGTCCACCTAATTTCTTTCTATTTTTTTAGTAGAGACAGTATCTTGTTCTTGCTTAGGCTGGTCTCGAACTCCTGAGCTCTAACGATCCTCCCGCCTCGGCCTCCCAGAGTGCTGGGATTACAGGCGTGAGCCACTGCGCCCGGCTGTTTTCTACTGAAACATCTGTGGCACCTCTGGGAAGACATCATCTTCCAACAGAATGAAAGTGCAGTGTTGTAGTGAACCAACCTAATAGCTATTATTATATTACATTATAATTATAATTGGGTTAGTGACCCAACTGATTGGCCAGCCAATCTGAGTCTGTACTTCTTATGCATTATTCATTTTTCAAAGAATGATGACACAGGCAGGATGCCCAACCAATATTTATTTCTGTATCTATATTTCTGTATAAAACCAATATGTTTTTATGTGGTAATATATTGTCTATCTCCATATACCCCTCTTTTCCATGTTGATGGAATGCTGATAAAAACCACTCGCTTTTACCTCAGTAAATATCCTTTGGGTTTGAGTAACAGAAATACACTTTAGGTAATTTGAGCAAAAACTGAAGGAGTTTATTGAAGGATCCAGGAGGGGCTCATAGACCTGAGAAGCAGTGGAGACAAGAAGCCAACTTGGGAAGCTGACCTTGCTGCTCTTTCCGACACCACCTCCTCTGACCCTGGCAGTTCGCCTTGTCCTCCCCGCCGACTGGCAGCCTCATCTTCTCCGTGCACGCTGTGGAAGAGGGTGCCCCGCAGCACCCAAGTTTATCTGTTCCTAGTTCAAAGCAAAGACTCACTTGCACCTCTGATTTCACTAAGCCTCATGCTTGATTAACTCTTCTGAATCTTTCCCAGGAATTATCTCATTTAATCCTCCAACATCCCTACAAGATAGACACTATCATTGCCCCCACTGACGGATGGGGAATCTAAATCTGAGAGATGTCTAGAAACGTGGCCAAGATCCCACAGCTTATCATGTAATGGAATGGCTGTTCCCACCCAGGTCTGCTGTTGCCGCAGCCTGGGCTTTCGATGACTTCTCAGCATGTTATTTCAGGACACTCAGGAGGCCTGTTCACTGAAACCGGAGATTTGGAGATAAGGTTGGATAGGTGGGGCTCCTAGTATTATCATTTATGAGCATTTTGCTCATTCTTCAACTATTTATAAGTTTGTTGAAGGTGAAGTCCAAGCCATATATATATATATACATTTATATGATCAGTCCAGCCTGATCAGGGCCAGGTGAGCACGGGACCCATCCTTCTACAGAGAGAGCCGTCTCCAGAAAGAGAATATGGTACCAGCCGGTCTCCACTCATGTTCATGCTTTGTGTTCATGGTCAGCTGACTAAAGCAAACAGCAGAGTGACTGCTATAATGAATTCCTGACCCAATATCCAGGCTGCCTTCATTTCTGAGTACCTACATTTCATTCATTCACTTACTCATTCATTCACTCATTCATTTAGTCTGTAACCCAAAATCCAGCTTGTGCTCATTGCCTTCTTAGGCTCTCGATGAGGCAGGCTCAACTTCCCAATTTTACCCTGGTTGAAGTCCAAAGCCTTCCTTGGGACTTCTGCCAACTCTGATAGACATCCTTCTCCAAGACACTGTATCCACACGTGTTGTCTTCTTCTGAACTCTCGACCTGGTAGGAAACTCAGCCTTTTCCTCAATTCACAAATTCCAGCCCACACTTCCCTGCCACCTGGGGGTGTCACACAGTGCCCTCCACCCCCACACAGTGCCCAGCCTCATTCTTCCTCGCCTGCTTCTCTCTCTTTTCCCTTCCTTCTTCCTCTCCTTTGCAGGAGAAAAACAAAATTCCTCTCCTTTCCTCCTGCAAAGAGTCTAACCATTCTTTTGTTGTTAGGAGGCTTCTCAAGTAGCCCCTTCCAGCCTGAATTATAAAGTCTTTTTCCCCAAGAAAGACAATTCACCCTAGGGTAAATTCTGGTGCCAGCTCTTAGGGAATATAAATTTTACCTCATTGTAATTATATAATCATTTATTGAGGTACATATAGTGTGTTAGGTACTAGAGGTAGAGCAGTTAAGTTGGCCCTAGGTACTGGTTACAAGAAGGGCTCCTTGGGCGGTGGATGATACATGCAGACAGATGACACGTGGAAGGGTGAGGCCAATCGGTGAGCTAAAAGGAGCAAGGTCAGGTTGCCAGGGGATCCCCGAAGAAGACAAGGCAACCAGTCCAGGGGAGGATTACAGAAGGAACACAGAATGGATCTTCAGGAAATGGAGCTAGAAGCCCGGCCATGTCCAAAGTGCTGGCCAGATGTTTCGCCTCAGAACCCCTCGGTTTGTTTGACCCCAGCTCGATCACCGACTTCAGACACCAGCATCCTAGACAAGCCCCGTCTGACCCCACAGGGCTCTTCTGAGTCTTGGGGCGACCAAATTAAAATCTGCATAAGCTCCAAGAATGGGAAAGCTGACAGGTCTGTTTCCAAAAGCAACTCAAAATAAAACCAATACCACAGTATACACATAAGGAAGACCAAAGACTTTCTGACTTTTTCAGTAATGACTACTTTAAGCTTATTTGAAAATCAATTATCGGATTCTTTTCCTTCAATCCATCCATCTATCTAACATCTCTTTTTGCCTTTGTCTACTGGATAACCCCATACTGGACTTTTGGTAAAAATGAAATCTATCACTTGTTCCCCAAGGCTGCTTTGCTAATCAGAGTTCTCAGGGAATAGGGATTGTTAGAAATTTCAGATTAGATGATTCATTACCAGGAGTCTCTTTTTTCTCAGTGCCGATGCCCAAAGGCTTTCTAAATCCCATATCACCATTAGTATACTCTACTGAGCATATGACTTTTGTGGGGCCTTGTGCTCACCTATCTCGTTATCAAATACTATCATCCAGATGTATTTATGTAACTCCAGGTAAATGATTAGGATGAATACGTACTTATTCCAGGGCAGTTTTGAAATCTTTAAAAATTAAAATCTGAACCTGCATTTATTTTCATATATACTTCCTAAAAGATGGCACACACACGTACATGGTTAATTGTGGGTTATTTCTGGATGGCTCCAGGTAATTAATGTTTTTTGGAATAAATATCACATTTATCAACAAGGTTGTTATTGACAACAGCTAGTAGGACAATATGTTGGCCTTATGTTTACCATTTCCCTTTCCAAAGGGTTGGATTTATTGTCAGAGGTAACTTCAGAATCTCAGAGAGAATTTGACTCAGTGAAAATATCTCTACACAGGCACGACCTGGCCTTCTTATAACACATACTTAGGTTGTAACTGTACACATTAAGAAGACATTGAGGAATGGACAAGTATTTAGTCAACCGCTAACGCCAATGAACACAGCTAGTTAAATGAATCACAGAACTGGACCTTGATAACTATCTAGTTCAATGCACTCATTTAACAGACAGGGAAATTGAGTCACAGAGACCGGAGACTTACCCATGCCACACACATGATTGGGAGCAGACCTTTAAGAAAAGCACTGATTTACTCATCTCTCCTTCAATTAACTTTCTGCTGCATTGTATAGCTTATCCTAAACAATTTTTAGGGTCCGGATAAATAGTTTTTAGTTTTTTCAAACTGGCTTGAGTTTTCAGATGATGCTTTCATATTCACAATTTTATACATATGTAGGACGTTAAATTAGCACTGGAAATAATATTTTCCTTCCTCCCAAATTTTTTACCCTGCCTTAGTTGAAAAGTTGGCTTGTTTCTTTGGCTTACAGTGATTCTTCAATCAAAATCCACTGACGGTTTTGGAACAACACTACATTTCCTGGAATCACTGTCTCGGCCATAGCAGCTACTAATACAACTTCAAGGTGCTTTTCTCTTAACTTGCAGCTGTGGCCACTGGAGTCCTTCTGAGACACAAGAGAGGGCAGAGGCTACTGCTAATGACTCTCCTCTTGCTTGCAGGAGAGCAGGGGTTCTGAATGAGCTGATCCTGAAAACCCCTGAGGAGGGAGCTGGAGAGGAACCAGGCCTTGCTGTAGGCAGCTGCAGGTCCCTGTGGACAAGTTCAGTGTCTGCCCAACTCTGTGGGAGTCGCTGAGGACAGAGTGTGGTTAACTGAGGGATTCCTGTGTACTTCAGAGACAAACAATAAATGAATGTGTTGTGCTTCTCAAATGCTGAATGTGCTGGCTTAGACTCAGGATAAGATTTCTGTCTTTTGGGGGAGAAAAGTCCTCATTTGTTCTAAATGTCCAAAGACGCTATAGCTCATATCCATGCCTGGAACTCAAGTTTGATCCCAAAGATACTTGGGAGATAGGGCCCACTTCCCTGTTGAGCTCAGGGTCTGGCTTTCCCCCCATATCCACAGCCCAACGTTTAATGGGCATCTCAGTCTTTCATTGAATATCTCAGGATCAGTAACATGGCCTGCCCATTGTGGGCAAGCCCACAATTTGGAACAGTTGCCTGAGGCCATGGACAGTAGCCAGCTATCTTCAGTCTTGATTACTGGGAAAGAAAAAGGCAAGGAGCTTCGGCTGAATGTCCGGGTTCTATGTGGGCTGTATTGTGCTTCTGATTTGACGAAGTGGGAGCTAGCCCCGAAATTCCGACAGAATGGCTGTGAGTTGGCAGCTGATTGTGAGTGTGGCTCAGAGCAGGTGTGAGGATCGTTGGTGAGCAGCTGACAGCTATTGTAGGAACTGCACAATGAGCAGGGTAGTGTGTGTGTGTGTGTGTGTGTGTGTGTGTGTGTGTGTGTGTAGAGGAGGCAGTGTACAGGGGAGAGGTTAGCCAACTTCTAGCTTCCAGTTCTTACCTCCCATGAGAATTCATTTTCATAACTTGTAGCATACCTGGAAGGGCTAGCCCTTCTCTGGGCCATCCTCCTTGTTGATAGCTAATCTTCTATAAGAAACAAGAGCACAAGTTGTGGTAAGATCTTACTGCCCTATTTGTTATCTCCTAGATCTGCCACCTTGGGGCACAGGCAGGACCTTTGCCCCTCCTCAGAGACCTTCAGCACCTCTTCCTGACATGCCTGGAGGAATTGTGCGTGGTACAGCCATGCCTGACCTGTGGCTGCCCTTGACCTGATGGGGAGGGGATAAATCACCTGGCTGCATTGAAGAGGAGAGTGACAAAGAGAAAAGGCTGGGATGGGCTGGCTTTGTCTTCCAAGGCAGAAGCAGTGCACCCAAGCAGGAAGTGGGAGCATGAAACAGACTTCTAACTTTTAGGCTTGGGCAGCCTCCTCCTTGAATAGTGATCTTTTCCTGATCAGGGCCACTGGCTGGTCCCAGCTCCAGGGACTCCGTAGTAGATTGATTGCAATAATGGTTCCAACTGGACCTGCCTCCTTGTGCTCATGCCCTTTGCACTATGGCCTCCCATCAAGAGACGAAGCTCATGTACCCACCCTTGCATCTGGACTGGCCTCATGTCTTACTTTGGCCAACAGAATGTGACAAGAGTGACAGTGTGCTGGTTCTGAGCCTTTATCTTAAGAGGCCTTGCAAACTTCTACTCTCTCTCTTGGATCACACAATGGCCCTGTGAACGAGGCTGAGTTGGCTTAGTGGAGGAAGGAAAAATGTGGCCCAGTCACGCCCATTGACCCAGCTGAGGGTTGCCAGCCCCCAGAATGAGAGGCAGCTAACTTATTTGCAGTCGGCTGCAGACACATGAGGAACCCTGGTGAGAGCAGGAGAGCCACTCAGCTGAGCCCAGCTTAAATTCCTAACCCACAGAATTATAAGTTAAATTAATAATTGTTGTTTTAAGCCACTACATTTTGGGGTGATTTCTTGCACAGAAAGAGATAACTGATACAGGCCCCAACGGGATTACGTGAAAAGAAAGGCTTGAGCTGTGTAGAGGGTGGAAGTTGACAGCCAAGGGTTGCCTTGCAGCCACGTCTTACCTTGAGGACACCCTGGAAATCGGGCAGGAAAAGTCAAGGTCCCAGAAGAAGATGGGGTGGGAAGAAGCCTGGGGCACAGCTGGCAGGAGTAATAAGGACCAGGACACTTGGTTACCCTGGGGAATAAATAAAACTTTAATAACGACAAGAAGCTGCTTTGTGCATATGCTGTTTCCAGATACTCTCTTCCAGGTTGTAGGCGTTGATCGCATCACTGGGGTGGGCTCTCCGTGATATAAAATCCTGATTCATTAGCATTAAGTCTCCAGGGAATTCAGCTAAGCGGAAAAGATTTCGGTTTGTTAGGCCTGTGATGGACCGCTCCCGTTTCTTTGTGGAGACAAATGGTTTGTAATCATTCGCACGGTATATTAATTTTTTTTTGGGTTCTTCTGACTTGAAAACTATGTTCATTTTTACTTCTCGTCTTTCTGTGTTTTTGCCTTCTGCCTCCTCTTTCTTCCCTTGATTAACCTTATTGTCATAATTGGGATCACAGTGGTCCCCTTGCCTGGCCTTGTCTTTTGCCATCGGGCCCAGGCCCACTCCAGATAGAAACGAGGCGCCTTTAAACCTTTCAGCGTAGGGTAATAGGTTCTCATTTCTCAGGGCTCGAGCAATCTGCATCCTTTCTATGTGCTTGTGGATGTTCATCTTCTCTCGTTGAGGCATTTTAAACCCCTCTAGGGGCACAATCACCTTTGCTGTCCATATTTTTTCTAGGGGTCCACAAATAGCACAAGCAGAGGAATGTTGTTTTTTATACTCTATTGCCTGTTTGTAGTCTGGAGACAGCAACTGTAGTTCCTTGAGCATTTTCCATTCTTCCTCTTGCTTATAAGCCAAAAACCTTCTTGTCGCTATGGTATGAATGCCACCTAGACGCTGACAACGGGAAGAGGATTGTTAAAATCTCAATGGGACGGGGGCAGACAGCACTCATGGAAAGAATTAGCCAGTGGCTGGTTCTCTCTCCATTGCCGAGAGTGTCTGAACCCCTGTGTATTGGGAAAGAGGAGAGGACCTCTGGGGTCAAAGCCTGGATTCAAATCTTGGGTCTCCTCTTACCTATTATGAATTCAAAAGAACGTTATTGACTTTGTAGAGTCATTGTGAGGCCTCAACAAGACAATATATATATGAAACTGAGTACAAAGTAGGAGCTCAAGGAATGACAGTTTTCATCATGTGCTATCACTTACAGTTATGTTCCTAATTGGAACTTATAAACAAGGCTATTTTGCTGTGCAAGTGTAAAAGCCAATAGCACACTCTGCCAACCTGAGTCCACTGTCTGGGAGACTTCTCTGTTGCTGGTGGCTTTGAACCCTTGGCTCTCCCTAGCTAAACTGGCTGGCTCGAGTGGGGCCTGTCTGTGTGTAAACTTCAGGGCACTTACTATGATCTCTTTTTCCAAGGGGGAGTATTTCCCGAGAGCAATGCGTGGGTCCGATCTGCAGAATTTGGTCCATACCCTGGAAGGCAGAGAGGCAGGAGGATTAGAACCCTGGAAACAAAACCTCACAAAGGGAGAGTCTATGCTAGCCTGGCTGAGACCCCCAGGAACAGGGGTTTCTACGGCCCCCAGGTGGACTCTGCCATTTGGCTTCTTTCTGACTTGAATGGACTGACCTAAGCTCAGGTCACACTCACCCCAGTGGTGATGCAGAACTCGGATCCTTTGGGAAATGCAGGGGGTCTTCATGCTGAAAGGAATAGCTGGTGTTAAATATTCTGACTGGTTTTTCTTTCTTCTTGTTTGACTTCCCCTCTCCCTCCTTGCTTTCCTGGGCCGCTAGGTTTCTAGCCTGCTGTCTCCCAGTCCTCTGAGAGCCATTGTCCGATTCTCTGATCATACTCCAGCAGCAGGCTAGGAGGGGAGGTGTTGATGCCCAGAGTTTGTTTCTCAGACAATTTAATGGGAACCCAAGGGACAGTCACAAACATGTCTTGCATCATAACTGGCCTACTTGGGGGCTATTGTGAGGTCTGAGTTTAAGGCATCAAATGATTCCCTGGGGTGAAAAGGACACACATTGCCATGCTCCTGGGGTGCTGGACTTCAGAGGGAGGGACTGGGCAGAGAGTGTGTCTGGGAGGGAATCTGGCCATGTCACCGCTGTTGACAGCCTGCCAGGACTGCTCAGTCCTTGCAAGATGAAGCCCCAGGCAGCCAGTTGTCTCTCTCTCGGGTGTTTGCATTCCTCCTCTCCATGAGCCCCTTAAGTTGATCAATGCCACTCTATCCACGGTTCTCGGAACAAGCACCTGGGCTACTGTTCCCAGATCCCCAATCTCGAATGCCTCTCTCCCCTTGATCACCTGCTTGTCTCCCAGGGCCCAGGTCGATTGTTGCTTCCTCCGAAGATGTTGCAGAATAAATCACCCCTTTGTCCATGTTCTCATAGCACTTCCTGCATCATGCTATAGTGCTGTGTCTCATACTGCCTCGATTGTCCAATAGATCTGTCTCTCCTTCCATTCAAAGTAGGTGCCAACAGTATCTTACTGTTCTTTGCAGAACAGTTCTTTAGCATGGGGCCTAGTGTGGGGCAGATGCTCAGCTCACTGACTCAATAAACAGTCATCCTGGGTCCCCAGTTAAAGGTGGGGTCAAGAATGGTGCTGATGGGAATGGATGTTGCCACAGCCTCTGTGGAACGTAAGGTGGCAATATATATTGCAAACTACAAATGCACTTACTCTTTGACCCAATTAGGTGTACAAATTAAAATATGCACAAGGTTAATCATGCAACCCTGTTTGGAGTGACAACCTTAATGATAAACTCAAATGTCCATTAATAGGGACTTGGTCAGAGTGTAATGTTTAGCCATACAATGGAATACTATATAGGAGTATAGGGCTATCAGAGTAATGAAGACCATAGAAAGAAGGTCTTCGTGTATATGGAAATATCTCCAAGAAATATAATTAAATGTAAACAGCCAGTTCAAAAATATATAAATTGTAGACTACCTTTCTGCATTAGGAAGGAAAAAATAAGGATGTATATTTATATTTGCATAAAGAAACTCTAGGATAATACACACACAAAAAACTAATAGTTAGTATGTACCTGACAGATGAGACAGTGTTGAAAAATCTGTTTCATTGTATACAATATTATTTTGTCTTGAATTTAGAACCACGTGTATGTATTATGTATTCAAAAAAGGTAAATTTAAAAAAAGTAAGCAGCTCATGGCAGCAGAGTGCGTGTTGTCTCTGACAAGTGCTGGTCCTAAAGCTACTGTTCGCCTCCACTAGAAATCCACAGCGGATGCTCAGACTTGGTCCAGCGCTCAGATCCACAGAGCCAACCTCACACAGAGATGCCCCTCCCGTCCGCACAGGCACGTTCGCCTGCACCACCTGGGAACTGGACGTCAGCAGAAGGTCTCTGAGCCTCTTGCCCTGCGTCCACTGACTTTCCCATTTGTTCCACTCAGCTGCTAATTACGAGTGACTTTGCACAAGCTACACGACACCTGGCATATCGTATGCACTCAACAAATATTTGTGAAACAACCAGTGAATGATTTACAGTGGGATATTGTATACCCATAAAAAAATTAAGCCTTGGAAAAATTTCCAATAATATGACATAATAGACTGCAAAAAAATCAGAATATAAAACTTTATGATCCGGACGCTGTAAATATACAAATACACAAGAGGATAAAAAGACCAGAAGGAAATAAGCAGAGATATCGAGGTTACTTCAGGCTGCTGGCTTGCGGGGCTACTCCAGGGCAGCCTGGTTGGCTCCAGACACGTGTGTGGAGAAGCTCTGGCCCAGTCATGACAGGCACAGCACGTCAGGGGCCAGCTCCTCCAGACATCAGGGAAGGTGAGGCAGGGCCTGCCTGGGAAGGATGTCACCGCGGCAATGCGTCTCAACACTGTGGGAAAACCAATTTTTCCCACACTCAGTTCCACAAACTTCTGCTTTTAGCTCACTTCCTTCTCTCATTTCCATTCCCAGACTTTTGGCTTTTGTTTTCTTTTAAAGAATTTTCCCTTCAATCATTTTTTCTATTAGGTTTTACTCTTGACTTTCACCTGGTTTTGTTCCCAGTCATCAACCTCATCTCCTGGCTCATTTTCAAATTCTTCCTTTTAATTGCCTTTCCTTTCAATCTTTTATCGTTTACTTCCCTGTTTATTTTTTTGGCTTGCAGCCTTTATTATTTATATATATTTCATCTATTCTTAATATTTTTAAGCACTTTTATCAATTGTATCAGGATTCTCCAGAGAAAAGAAAACAATAGGGAGGGTGTGTGTGTGTGTGTGTGTGTTCGTGTGTGTGTGTGTGTGCAGAGAGAGAGAGACTTATTTTAGGGCATTGGCTCACACGATTATGGAGGACGGTAAGTCCAAAATCTGCAGGGTGGTCCAGCAGGCTGGGGACACTGGGAGGACCGCATGGTACAGTTCAAGTCCAAGGGCCATTTGACTGCGGAATTTCCTTTTGCTCAGGGGCGGGGTCAGTCTTTCTGCTACTCCGGGCTTCAGCTGATTGGATGAGACCCATCCACGTTATGGAAAGCAATCTGCTTTACTTAAAGTCCACCAAGTTAAACGTTAATCCCATCCCAAAATACCCTCACATCTGTAATATAGATCAGACCAAATACCTGGGCACCCCGCCCCAGCCAAGTTGACATTTAAAATTAACCATCAAGCCTACTTATATTTATTAGGTTTTTAATCATTAGCTTAAATGTTCTTACAATTTTTTCATATCAGGCTTTTAGTGTCTATACATAGTTTTACCCATTTTTAAACTTTGTTTTAACAGATTCATACAATAGATATTCTTTTCTGTCTGCTCCTCCCCTCCATTTTACAGATGAAAAATGTGTTTTCATTTGTAAAAACATGAAAACATGCTTTTACAAATCTCTTGATATGTTTGGCTTTAGTGCACTCATTTTCATTGTTGTTTGGCATGATTATGTTATGACTTACTAAGGCCTCTTCTGTTGCTTACATTCGAGTCATTTCTGACTTGGGAGTTTTCTTGTCCATGTCTCCTTGGGGTTAGGTGCATGATTTTCTGTTGAGTCTACACCTAGGGACAAACTGCTGGGTCATACAGTATGTGTAGCTTCAATTTACTAGAAAATTCTCACCTCTATTTCAAAGCGTCTCTACCAATTCACAATCCCTCCGATAGTGCATACTCATCTTGCTAACACAGGAGAATATGTCACGGTATCTCATGCTGCTTTAATTTGCATTTTTCTGGTTATGAATGAGGTTGAACACTTTTTCTATTGGCCATCAAGATTAATTACCCTTTGTGAAATGTCTTTTCAAGTCTTTTTTTCATTTTTTCTAGGTTTTATTTCTTATTGATATGGAGGGCTTCACTATGTATTTTTGACAGAAGCCCTTTGTCAAGTCCTTTCATGTGTTTTTGTAAATATGTTGCAAATATCTTCTCTTACTCTGTGACTCACCTTTCTACTTTCTTACAGGTGTCTAGGGGTGAATGGAAGTTCTCATTTTTTGCTAGTTGCACTTTAATTTGTCAACCTTCCCCTTTATGGTTAGTGCTTTCCATGTCTTGTTTAAGAAATCGTTTCCTACCCCAAGTAGAAATGATACTCTCCCATATTTCATATTTTTTATAAATATATGTGTGTATATATATGTTGTGATATTCTCCTATATTACCTCGAAAACCTTTCCTTTTGAACTTTCCTAACTCCCTATCCTCGCTTACTAACTTTATTTTTCCATCTCTTTTTCTTTATATTTTCCAACTTATTTTTATCCTGGCTATCAAGAAATGTGTGTGTACACAAACAAGTAATATACACAAAGTTGAAGACTGCTTTCCTGCTCGCCACACCTGTCCCTGCAGCCAAGCCCTGGGCTCTGGCTCCCTCTGGTGGATCTTGCAGCCCATTAAATGATGGTTCTCCAAAGATCCACCTGCCAGCTGCCCCTCCCCCTCCCCCATTAACTGGAGAAGTCAAAGTCCTGGAATGGTGATTAAATCGAACTTCAGAATCTAGTCTGTAATGACGATGTTCCTGCCTGTATGTGTTTGTTATTTTCCCACCAGAATTCCTGCTGGGCCCTCTGCAGATCCCCAAGCACTCTCCCAGTGAGGCTGTCTGTCCTTCTGGAGGGCAAGCGGGTCACAACAGCCACCGGAGCTCAGGAAGGGGAGCTTCTCTAGCTCTTCCTCGCCCGATCAAACGGAGGCCGTTGTCCCACACCTCGTTCTCCGTCTGAAAGGACAGCTTGGGAATCCCACCAGTGGCCTGTGCTGCTGTTAGGGTCCACCGCAGGGCACGGGGACTTCCCTTCTGCAGGACAGGAGAGCTGGGGTTCCCAGTTTGGAGGTAACATCGTAGGCGTTAACCTTCATAGGGCCAATGGATGCACATTGTAAGAACCCGCAGGCTCCCAAAAATGTATCTCCTGAATTTTCCTAATGATTAAAGTTATTGAACATCTTTCTATGCGTTTATTTGCCATTCGGGGGCAGATTATCCATCTAAGTGAAACTGTCTTTTAAAGAGACATGTTTTGAAGTAGAACTATGGTGCTGAGGGTTGCACTTGGGGAAAATCTGGGAAAATATTGAACCTCCGTACCTGAGGTCATCCCTCTATTCATAGCACAGTGAGAAGTTTCTGCCCCTCCACTTTCGGACGGGTCGAAGGGGACACAAGGGAAACTTCTGGTGGTGAAAATGTTCATATCTTGATGAGGGTGTCTGTTACACGTGCACACACAGCTGTTAAAACTCATCGTGCTATATATTTAAGATCTGAGCATTTAAATGTGTGTAAATTTTACCTCACCTTAAAAAATTGGGTCAGAAAGAAATTCGCTTAGTAACAATACTCGGTATAGGAGAACTTAGGCTTAAGTCAAGAGCTGAAACGAGCCCTGTGGATGGACCATGTGGCTGACCCCCAGCGACGCTAACGTGACTTTAGGCTGAAGGGCTAGAAAAAGCAAAACGTAAAAAACAAAAGTCACCTCCTGGGAGAGGGTGTCCCCGGCCGCTCTCTGTGACGTGGCCGCTTCCTGGGTCCTTCTTCATCAAGCCTGTTTCTTTCCGCCACGCTCTTCTAGCCGGTTCTCAAAGCGGGCTGTGTCGACGCACTGGGAGCATATAAACGTCAGCGCTGGGCCCCCCCAGAGGTTTGGGTGCGATGGGTCTGGGGTGCGGCCTCGGTGTCAGGACGTTGGATGGCTCCCTGGATGGTTCTACCCCACAGCCCGGTGGAGAACCACGCCTTTGAGAAATCTCTAGTTACCCACTGATTGGTGTTTCTGTCGCCGCTCCTGTCACACAGGCAGCGCCCCAAGGCCGGGAACTTCATTGTCTTGTTTATTTAGTTCCCGGCCCCCAGCATGGTCCCTGGCACATAGAAGGTACTCAGCGAGTATTGTGGAATGAAAAACCTTTCAAGAGCTAGCCTGGCTTCCGCTCTGGCTGCCTGCTTGAATGGCTCAGGTGAGGCCACTTCCACAGGGAGCAGGTGGGGGTCTTCGTGACGGCCGGAGGGCGCCGCCAGTCCTCAGGCAGGGAAAGGAGACGCTGAAGAAGGGCTTTACGCCGACAAGGGAGGGCTCTGTTGCCACTCTCCGGGTCTCATTCTCTCTGTGTAGATCTTGAAAGGTGCAGCCCTCCTTGCAAGTGGCCCTGGTGCTCCTCATGGAGCAGGCTGGGAGCGAAGTCGAGAACCAGGAGCCAGATCAGGAGCCTCCCGGGGAACACGGCCAGAGATGAGCTGAATCTGTGGTCCAAGCTCCTCACAGACTGTGGCTACGTCCTGAGCCTTGGCTGCTCCAGTCTGGTCTTGGCCATAGTTGTATTTGGGTTGAGGGACAGTGCTTCTGAGGAGGCCAGGACCCTGCGATCAGCAGGAGTTAACAAGGCCCCCCAAGGGGAAGGTGCGCCCCAGGAGAGAGGGCTTGGGTAAGCCCATGAAGCCCATAGTCTCACACTGGTGATCCTGCCCCCGGCCCACCTTGGCGGACCAGGTGTGGTTCGATTGCTCTATAGAAAAGTAACGCCTGCTCTAACTCACTGAGCGGCTCTAACTCACTGAGGAGGGGTCAGGTGGGCAGGGAGGGGTGGGCATTCCAGACAGAGGGGGCTGCAGCAGGGCAGAGCCAGAGAGCCTGGTGTGTTTGGGGAACTGAAAGTAGTTCGCAGGGGGAGAGGGAACGTGGGGAAGGGGCCAGAAAGAGAGGCAGGCCACGGTTGGAAGAGCCTGTTAGGCCACATGGGAGAGTTGGGGCCCTTTTCTGTGGGAGAGCGAGACGCATGACTGTTTAAAATAAGGAGGAGGAATGCTGAACATTTTAATTTTTTAAAAACAACTTTTAAAAACAACTGTGTTGAGGTATACTTTACATCTCATAAAATTCACTTGCTTTAAGCATGCAATTCAGTGATTTTTTTAGTAAGTTTACCAAGTCGTGCAACTGTCTTTACAAATCAGTTCGGAACATTTTCATCACCCCAAAAAGATCCTTCATGCCTTTTACAGTTAATCCCCAGGGAGTAGTCTCTCTCTCTTTCTCTCTCTCTCTCTCTCTCTCTCTCGTTGCCTTCAAAATTTTTTCATTTGAAAATGATACCTTTCTAGCTTTAAATTATCCTTTCTTCCTTGGCGCTTGGCTGCAGACAGAGTTGGATGTTTTGTTGTCCTCTGTCACTGGGGGAGGCGCCTCTAGGTCGGTGCTTATGCAACCTGCCCACTTCCCATGAAGCTGGAAGCACCTGCCTGGGCCCGGAGCTGGGATGACGCCTGAGCTCACAGGCCCTAGCTGCTTCCCTGGAGAATCGGGCTGCAGATCCTCTTACCTTTCCAGAGGTCAACACAGAAATGACTTAGCAGTTCCGAGACTCCCTTGGATTACAGAGGAAGGGTGTTAACTGTGGTTTCCCTTATCTTTAAATAACACCTTCCTGTATTAGCCTGGCGCGAAGATGGCGCCAGGCAAACCTGGCAGTGATTCTGCTGGTGCCACTAGAACCAGACAAGGCAGGGACAAGGGGGCTGGGCAGCCTCCCTGTGTGTGGAGCATTCCTTCCTGCCTGTCAGTTCTTGTGAAATCTGGACACAAATAGAATAGGAGAGAAGACTCTCCCCGGGGCCACACCAGGACAAGATTAGAGGTTGTGGTGTTATTCTTCTTCCCATGTTGGGGAAGGATGGGGTTAGCAGGGTCCAGGCTCCACTCTTGCCTCATTGTGCCCAAGGGACCATCCAGTTCAGCTCTGTCCCTTATCTGGGTGATTACATGGGGGAGACAAAGCATTGGCCATCCTGGGAGGTGCATCCCCTGTACTCACCAGGTGGGTGGCTCACCAGGTGGTCCGTTCTACTTGTGGAGGGTTACAGAGAAAGGGCTAAAGAGGAATCACTCAGGTCATGTAGTTTGGTGGCAGATCAGGGTCCCCAGAGCAACAAGACACTGCCAAATACAGAAGCAAAAACCCAGCACATTTAAGGTTAGGACACAGTGATGGGAAGAGACTAGCATTAAACTGGCATATGGACAAAATCCGCCCCCCTTTTTTTTCTTATTCACAAAAGCACCCTATGGGATGTATTAACCATTAAATATTTGTTTTGCATGTTTTGCAAGTATTTACATTCCTGGCAAAACCTGCCAGTGTAGCAGCTTCTAACATGGAAATTAAAGTAGGATATTTTAGTCTATTTAAATGCAATTCTCTTTAACGGAGGACCTTTTTCTCTGGATTTGATTTCTTTAGTGTTCACACGTCATACATACATTCATGTGTCCGTTCATGCATCTACTTGAGTGGTACCATGAGCTGGACTCTGCTAGATGTTGGAAATACAGAGGAACAAGACAGGATCCCTCCCTTGCAGAAGATCTCATGGGTAGAGTGAGACAGGCACACAGGAGCTCAGTGTGCAAGGTACTGTCTGCTGTGACAAGTACAAGGGAGGGAGCGCTCTGGCAACTCCTAATAGCCAGGGGCTTGGAGACCCCTCCTATCGTGCAAAACTTCGGTGCTCAGAGATAAGGTGCATGAAAATTTGGGGAAGAAGTATACAAGTTTATCCACCTCCTGTTTTCTGTAAATTTTGGCATGGAATAGACTCCACACACTTCCCTGAGCTAGAAGCAGTAGATTAGGAGAAAAGAAGCTAGTTGCAGGAATTTTCCCTGTAGAGTGACCTCTGTTGGGGAGAAATCTCTGTTCGGCAGCTGAAGCGTGTGCCAGGGAGGGTCGATCACTCACAGGTGCCTCTCTCCTCTACAGCGGAATGAAGACATGAATGAGATTTACCAACAAGGAGGAAGGAAGGAAAACTCTATCATTGTCCCAGGGCAGTTTCCTTCTTCCTGGAGTCCCTGAGCCTTGCATCTCCTCAGTGGTCTCTCCTCAGCTGCCCCGCCGTGGACCCAGCACCAGAGAGGACCCGCTGGAGAGGCCAGCTCTGGCCACCCAGCTTCTCCCTGTGCTGTCCCTCTGGGGTGGGGGGTGGGGGGTCCCTAGAGTCAGTGCTGTACCCCAAGGTCGGGAGGGGGGTCTTTACTTGGACTTCCTGGTTCCCAGCCCAACTTGGAGAGGGAACAAGTCCCACTCCTTTGTGTCCAGGATATCACCTGGTGCAAGAAACCCAAAGAGACAGAATTTGAGTAGGTCTGGGGGAGCCTGGAACAGGTTGGGACAAACAAAAGGAGACCTCAAAGGTGCTCCCTGCTTCTCAGCACCATCTGTATTTTAGGATTTGCTGATTCTGTGTCACTGCAAAATTTAATTTTGGTGAATGGTGATGTGTCAATGTCACCTTGAAAAATATCATTTCAAATGTAAAAAATATGTTAGTTTACAGTGCTGGCATTCATACTTGAAAAGTACAGACTCTTTGCTATGATAGGAGGCATTTGAGAATTGTTCTTGGCTTAGGGTGAGGCTGGGGTACGGCAGGTTTGCGCTGTCGGACAAGGTCGAATAAGCCTTGAGCCCCTGTCAATGTGAACATCATGACCATCTCTTTCTGTCAGTACTTGTTGTCTTCGTCCCTGTGGCTCATGATGATGGTGGTATTTAAAATCCAAGATGATGGATAATGGGATGTCCTTTGTGTAGATATCACTCATGACATCTTTGAAGGTGGCATAAAAATCATGTGGCACTGGAGAAAAATGACAAATAGAAATGGGCCAAAAAAAGCATACATACACTCATCAGACACACAATTTATGTAAATTCAGCTTTTGACACTTAGTGAAGAGAGATAAAAATATTTGAGTAGTGCAAGAGATTCTGCCTGGGCCCCGTCCCGTTTTACTCCTGTTTAGATCCATGATCTACTTCATGTTAATTTTATATATGGTGGAGGTAAAGACCAAGGTGGTTTTGTTTTGGTTTGTTTTGTTTTTGCACTTTAATGTCCAGTTGTTTCAGCACTAGTTTTTGAAGAACAGACTGTCCTTTTCCCAATGAATTTCCTCTGTCAAAAATCAAATGGCCATATATGCATGGATCTATTTGGGAACTCTACGATCTATGTGTTTAGTTTATGTCTTTATCACACTGTCATAGCCATGTAGCTTATTTTAAGTCTTAAAATTAGATGTTGTAAGTCCTCCAACTTTGTTCTTTTTTTTTTTTTTTCCAGAAATGCTTTGGTTATTCTAGGTCCTTTATTTTCTGTATAAATTTTAGAGTAAAATTGTCAATTTTTACAAAAATCCTCCAGGGATTTTTTTAAATAGGATTGCTTTAAATGTATAGATCACTTACATTTGATACCTTAATAATACTGAGTTTTCCAATCTATGAACCTGGCCTATCTCTTCATTTATTTATTTCTTCTTTAATTTCTCTCAGCAATGTTTTACAGTTTTCAATGTATGGTTCTTGTATATGTTTTGTTAAATTTACCTTTATTTATTTTATGGCTCTTTATACTATTGTAAATGGTAGGTTTTTTATTTTTCAATTATTTATTAATAGTAAATATTAATAGATACACATTTGACTTTCAAATTTTTCCTTATTTCTTGCCACTTTTCTAAAATTACTTATTAATTCTATAAGCTTTTTGTAGATTTTATAAGACTTCCCTACTTATATAATCATATCATCTAAAAATAGTTTTAATTTTTTCTTTCTAATCTACATGCTTTTTATTTCTTTTCTTGCCTTATTGTAGTGGCAAGAACTCCCAATAAAATGTTGACTAAATATGGTGAGAGTAGACATACTTGTTTTATTCCCAATCTTAGGAGCAATGTATTTAGTGTTTTGCCTTTATTAAGTTGAAGCTCCCTTTATGATAAACAGGTGTTGAATTTTGACAAATGTTTTTCTGTTTTCCTCCTATACTCTGTTAATATGGTGAGTTATACTGATTCACTTTCAAATGTCAAACCAACCTTGAATGCAATAACCTGCATTGGATCATGTTGTATTATCTCTTTTCATTTATTGACTTAAGTATATTTCCTTCATAGCACTTGCTACTTTCTAGTGCTTTTGGTGGTCTTTTTTAAAACTTGTTCATTTTCTTCTTCCTACCATTAGAGTAAGTCCCAAAGAGGCAAGCGCCTTTCTTGTGCAAAGTGGTATTATTTTGCACCTAGACACTAAATTAGTGCTGATGAACTATTGAATACTGTGATTTCAGGTGGGAAATTTGATACTTTAACAGTGTAAACCATTCTCCATCTTCATTTAAACATTATGACTTGGGAACGAACGTATGTCAGTATTAAATGTTGTCATTAGATTGTAGTCAGGGTTGTCGTCTTTCTTACTCTGTGGCTGCATAGTCTGTCTTTTTTTTTATTTTTTTTTATTTTGAGATAGAGTCTCACTCTGTTGCCCTGGCTAGAGTGTCGTGGTGTTAGTCTAGCTCACAGCAACCTCAAACTCCTGGGCTCAAACGATGCTACTGTCTCAGACTCCCAAGTAGCTGGGACTACAGGCATGCGCCACCATGCCCAGCTAATTTTTTCTATATATTTTTAGTTGTCCAGATAATTTCTTTCTAATTTTAGTAGAGACGGGGTCTTGCTCTTGCTCAGGCTGGTCTCGAACTCCTGAGCCAAACAATCCACCCGCCTCGGCCTCCCAGAGTGCTAGGATTACAAGTGTGAGCCACCATAGTCTGTCTTTTATCCTGTTCTTTCCACTTTCACATTCTAAGACATGTTAAGTGTGGATCACGGTTCTTTCAGGCTGGATATACTTAGTTTCTGTAAAGAATTTCCCTGTGGGTGGCTGTCTCCATGCTTTTGTTAAACACACCTCTGTGTTAATTTTCTTGCCTCTCCCCAGGAACCATGTAGGTCTGTGGCCTCTTGCTGTAATTCATTGCGTACAAACGAGGTTTGTTTGGGAGGAGCAGGGATACAATTTAGAGAAAATTAATTGAAAAATAACTACACCTGTAAATACAGACTATAGTGTTAAGATCACCGAAGCCTAGGCAACTTGTAGGAGGATGAAGCATGAAAAAAGAAAAGAAAAGAAAAGAAATCTACTACAGATATCAAAGCCACCAAAAATGTTACTGGGACATTTCTCACTATAAGGAAGTTTGTATTTATGGTTTATTTTTTGCAAGTGTCTCCAAGAACATAGACTTATTTGTACTGTGCCCCGATGTGGCAATTATTGGAGGATAATATTCAGCTATCTTAAAAGATTAGAAAACAGAAAAGAATGCTTTTCTTATGCCGAGAACTATACATAGGTGGTGTTCTATAAATTTTCGCAATTTATACAAATGCTTTTGTTTTGTAAAAGTTTAGCGAATTCCTTCCCACTTATAATTTTAAGGACATTGGATTCAGGCAAATTGAAATAATATAAGATTTTTTTTAAGTGCCTGGGAAAAATAAACAGTGACTTTACCTGACTGTGTCAATTTTTAGCTGGACTTGAAGTATTTAATGTACAGGTTTTTGTTCAGGTTCTCACGTGCAGCCACTGCACCCAAAATCACGAACATTTTGCCACTGACAAAGATTAAGAAGGCTGTGCATTCTGCAATTCTAGGTACTCTGATTCTGTAAATGCTTGAGCAAGAGTTTCTACCACTTCGAGTAGTCTTTTTAATGCTTGATTTTTTATTAAACTTAAAACACCGATGTTGCAAAGTGATATGGAACCTGTCCACCAAATTCAAATGGAGAAAAGGAAGATAGAGACAGTTAGAGGCTGAATCAAGGAAAATCGCCACAGAAACTCTTGTGCTATAGATTTTTTTTCCTATTCTGCCAAAACTTCAGAATAAACCATTCTTCTAATTCTTAAGACCCATACTTATTTCTCTCTACTACCTAATTAAGATATTGTATTCCAGAAAAAAATAGTGAGAATGAAAGACTATCTGTTTTCCAGACCAAATTCAAAAACACAAAGTTGTTTTGAAAAATAAAGGCAATTAACGTTAAGTAGAAATAAGAAAAACAAATCATGGTGGGCACTGTGCACAGCATAGGTGGAAACCCTCTAGTGCTGACATGGTCATGTGACCCAGACCCCAACTAGTCAGCTCAGAACCTGGGGTCACACCAAGAGTAACCCACATAGTTGGGACAGCGGAGGGAGAAGGAAGAGAAAGAGTCCAGGCTTTATCATTCTGGGAAGACAACTACGGCCTCCCAGTGAAGGGATGTGTCCTAGGTCCAAGTCCCAGCTTAGACAAGACTAAGGGAGAGGGTGGCCAAGACACAGCAGGGAAGACTAACGGGGAAAACAAACAGATTAGAATCAAACTACTAGAAAAGAGACCCCTTGGAGGATAAAAGTCCCCTGTCCCTCCCCACCCTACGACGCAAGAAGGATTGTCGATTACAAGGGTGGATTTTGCATTTATGGGGTCTGTGCCTCCAGGCGGCCCCATTTGTGAATTTGTAAAAAAAGATGTTGGATGTCAGAGAAGACTGGAGAGGAGAACCCATAGAAGCTTCCACTACTCAGATAACCTGTGTGAAGGGAGGTCAGTTCCTGGTCACAGCTGACCCTGCACTGGAGTCAGGACTGCCTCTCCCAGTAGGACAGCCCTGCCAGGGCAGGGGTCCCTAGGAGCCCCTCCTACTCATTCTCTCTTAGCAGGTCTCATTTGCAGAGTTTTGCAGACAAAGAAGCCAGTGTACTGGAGAAAGTTTCAATGATTTGCCCAAAGTCATGCTACTTAAAATTAGAAAAAGCAAAACAAAACAAAAAAACACAAATCTCAATATAATCTGAGGTCAGATTCCCCAGGAAATGCTGTGGTGACTGAACGATGCAAATAAGTCTGATAAGGAGACTGAAATCGAATATGAAGCTGGGGAAAGTCACGCAGGAAAATATTGAGAGACAAAGGGGTAGCAGTTCCACTGTCACCACCCTTAAGTGACAGGTTTGGTCTGAAATAAGGAACATCATCAAATTTAATAATAATAATAATAATAACTAATATTCATTGACTATTCACTGCAAGCAGGCACCAGTCTACTAGCTATATGTGCCTTAACTCGTTTAAATATACATGTTTTGAAAACAGTATTAATAGAAGTTATGGGAAGGTATCTGCTTCTCAAACAAACCAGATCAACAGCCCTAGTAACCTGTTGCGACAGGCGGGGTCCTCTGTCTAGAAGCAGCCCTGCTTGCTTTCCCAGGACTTGTGAATCCCTGTGTGAGACTATGGCCTTTTCCACAAATTGAGGTGGAGCTTAAGGGTCATTATTAAGGACACGGGCTTCTCTCTGTATCATGAAAGGATGGTGCAAAGAGCCAGTCTCTCTTTGATTGTCCCCTGTATACCTTCTCCCCTCCCCGGCTCACCTGGGGGGTGTCGTGTTTTTTCAAGAAGGCTGAACTTAATTGAGCATGTATAAAAAGATCACATGAGTTACGGTACACAAACTTGAAACCTCTTATCTTAACACCTGGTTGGCAAAGCATCTCCTAAGGATCCTGGAACGCGGCGGGTAAGAGGGAGGGACTCACAGTACATCTTATGTGGGATCTAACCCCAAGGAGAGTACATTTCATGATCTTTCAACTGTGTGCCTTGAAACAGAGTCCTGGGAAGAGCCGTAATGGTCAGCGCTGGGAAGCTCCCACTGGCCCCCTGCCCTCATGCTTGGTGTGGGCAATGCTTTGCCTCCTTATTGTTCAAGCATCCATTGATTCCTTAAATGGGCATCTATTATTCACATCAGTGTTGGTGGTGGACACTAGTGTTAGCTAATGAATAATGGTATCCAAAACAAGAATAACCATCCTTGGAGCCTGCCAGCAGCTGCTGGGCTCACCGTTGTCCTTTGGTGCCTCCCACTCACAGGCAAAGCTTGTGGTTCTCATAGCTACAGACGTCTTGATCACTGTCACCCACTTCGGTCCCCACGATGGGGGTTGGCAGCCTCTACCTCCACCACCATCACCTCAGCACCATCACTCGGGTCAACTGCAGTCACCTCTGCAGCAGCTGCAGCCACTGCGCATCGTCGGAGCCACCCGGCAGCAGTCACTCTCTCTTGCCTTGGCTGTCTTTGTTGTCACTGCATCCCAACCTCACCCACTGTCAGTGGGCCGTTGAGGCATCAGGCATTCTTTCAACATGTCCAGTGTGGGACAAGGAGGTGAAAACATCCGACCAAGGAAGCCAACTAAAGGATAAAAAGAATGGAGGGGGAGTGTAGGATGGTGACGTCAAGAGACATGTGTCCTAACCAAAGTAGTGGAGTGCACTGATGGTCCTGGTGGTCCTGCAGAGGTCAAACAAGCCTCAGGAGGAGGGATGTGGGGATGAGATGGCGGAAATGGGGATGAAGAGATGGCACATGGCGGTGAGGGAGCATGACTTGGAGCTCTCCACTTTGCCTTTGATGGCTTTCACTTTGTAATCAAGCGTTTTCTGTTTGCAATTACGCGCACTGACTTTGTCAATGCAGGTAAAGATTTCAGCCTTGCCTGTGGTAGTTGAGCATTCGGTTAATGCTGTATGCTATGGGTTGAATTGTCTCCTGCAAAATTCATAAATCCTAACCCCTAGTACCTTACAATATGCCCTTATTAGAGACAGTGTCTTTATGGAGGTTATCAAGTTAAAATGAGATTATTAGAGTGGGTCCTAATCCAATATGACTAGTGTCCTAATTTTTAAAAAGGTTGAGGGCATGGGAAATTTGGAGACAGAATGCACACAGGAAGAATATCAAGTAAAGATGAAGGCAGATTGAGGTGATGCTTCTACATGTCAAGGAACACCAAGGATTGACAGGAAAACGCCAGAACCTAGGGAACAGTCACAGAGTGGATACTTTCTCACTGTCCTCAGAAGTAACCAACCTTGCCAACAACTTAATTTCAGACTTTCAGCCTGTAGAACCAGGAGACGATAAACTTCTATTGCTTAAGTTACCCAGTTTGTGGTACTTTGTGATAGAAGCCCTAGCGAAGTAATATAACATCAAAATCTTTAGAAATCAAGATCATTTATTAATCACTAGAATACTAAAATTTTTAACATGTTATTTTTTTTAATTAGAACCTACAATGCCATCCTTTATACAGTTGGTCTAGGAAACAGATTTAGTATCTACTTCATGGGCTAAGAAGGCCAACTTTTGTGCAAGGGGGCGTGATAAGTGACTGGGTTAGTGGAGCCATGTGACAATGACCACCATATATACAATAATAATCTCTAACCTAGTGTTACAGACCTGAAGTTAAAGCTAATACCAGAAACTATAATAAAGTTCTAATCCATCTTAGAGAGAAAGAATACTTACCTGCTTTTCACCGTCAAGAGATACAGTGTCTCCTCTGGCTATTTAAAAGGAGGACATAGAGGCAGAGAACATGAGAACAGTGGCCTGAGTTCCTATTCTACAACTTCACTCTCTCACCATATGACCTTGGGCATGAGAGCCACTTTCTCCACGTCTCAGATTCGACATCTGTAAAATGGACATAAGACTATCTCTTCTGCTTACTCACAGCACTATTAAGGAAATTGAAATGAAATAATGAATGTGAAACAGAGCAGTAAACAATTACTGGGCAAATAGGATTTACATGACAATTATTTTGCTTTATTTGTGTAACAAATGCCCTTCTCAAATTTAGTTTCCTCTTTTAATCAACTTTCCTCCTTCGAGTTTTTACTCTTGGCTTCAGTTTATTTTTCCTGCTTTTATTTTCGTTTCACTTCAACCTCCCCATTTAGTTTAGTTTTTTTTTTTTAAAGACTTTATCTTTTTAGATTGTATGCATTTTTATAATAGCTTTTGATTCTTTCTCTAGAAGGAAGTGACAAAAATATAAATGGTGGCATTATAAATTCTGTCCCAGTTATGTCGGGCAAAAGATACATCCTCCATGTGTTAATACAGACATGTTACCCCGATCAGCATCTTTTTGGGAGGAGTGTGGGGTTTTTTTTTCCAACTCTGGGCTGCAGCTCAGGATCCCTGGATTAAAATCTTGTCTGCACCTCTAGTTAGCTGTGCAAACTTCTACAAATTTATATTTTAAAATAAATTTTAATTTCATCCCACTGATCTGGGCATCAGGGAGACAGAAACAAACTAGCAATCTGCCAAGTCGGCTTTACAAATCCGCACACCTGCGACACATGGGCAATGCACAGTATCTACCTCCCAGAGTGCTGGGAGGCCTCAGTGCTGCGCATGTAAAACACTGAGCACAATTTGGGGGCACAAGGAGCACTCGGTAAATGTCAGCTGTTGTAGGTTAGTCCCTGCGAACGAATATGAACCTGAAAGAGCCGGTCCTTCAAGATGAATCCCGAGTGGCTACCTGGCCCTAAATTTAAAACAGACCCAAGTGACCGTTTTCTGACTAGAGGTCACACGTGTACGCTGAGTTCCCCCCAAACCCACATCATTTTAAACTTGGAGACTTTCAGAGCTCACGGAAACCAACCAATCAGAGCTCATCTGCTTGACCAATCAGGGCTCAGCTGTATCAACCATCCAGAATTCCCCTGTGTCAACCAATCAGAACTAAGCAAGTTTTAAGCCTTTATTTGCATAAATGGGCCTGATTGGGAACCTAGGTGGGAATTTTTGCTATAAAACCTGAGCCCTCCGTTTGTTCTCTGGAACACTCAATTTATGGAGGCTACATCCGCCTGGTTTGCAGAGCGTTCACTAGGATAACGTTTCTTTCCTCCAAATTCCTTCTTCTCAGAACCTTTGTTCACACCCCTCAGCAGATCCAGGCCTCATCAGACAACCCGATTCCCAGGAACCAAGAGGCTGACCAGCCCCTGTAGGATTTCATCCGTAACCTCTGCCTTTCACCTGGATCTAACCTCCCAAAAGACGGGTGAAGTTCTGCAAGTTGGGCACAAATCAAGCGGAAGAAATGGGGCTTTGGTCTGAAATGGGAACCAATGAAATTGTTTTCTTTTGAACATTCATGAAGAACAGGATGTCTCGATTTCTTTAAATGTCAACATAATGCAACCTGACCTCGTTTTATTCCAGTGAAAGAATCTATTGTTTCTGGACGTGGTAAACCACTGGAAGGTAGCAGTTCCCCGTTAATCTTACCACTTTTCAGGGGCAGCTTCTTCACGGATCCTTCCCTTGTCCCCAGTCAGGACGTAAAGCAACCTGCTCCTTAGAGCCAGGCCCTGGTACAGACAGAGGAGAAGTGTTGAGAGGCTCCAGGCAGAAGCCAAAGGAAAATGGATGGGGAGTCAGCTGTCCAGGGACCAACGGAGGCTGAAGAATGCAGCAGGGGCTATTTGGAAAGAACTTGCCGATCTTAGACAATCTGTCACTTTAAAATACATCTAATTTAACTAAATACAGGAAAAAATGACAGTCAGTAGCCAACAACAGAGGAGTAGAATAAATTATGCATTCTATGAATGAAATATTATCCAGCTTTTCAGAATCGTAATCATGTTTTCAAAGAACATTAAAACTGGAGATTTCTCATGAAATTTTTTTTAAAAAGCAGTATATAGAACTATACCACCATATATAGTTTGTGAACCCAAATTCAGTGATGAGAGAATTAATAACAGCAACAACAAAAGACTTACATACCTTTTTTTTAAAGCTTTAAGGGACATATACTAACAGTGTATAGCTTGGGGATGCTGGTTTTATTTTCTTCTGCAAATTTTTACGTACTTTACACAGTTTTATTTAGTGAACATGAATTGTTTTCATCATGCTAACAAATAAAATTTATAAAATATATCATCAGCTTTTGGTAGAATTTAATTAGGATTTTTTTTTTTTTTTTTACCTGTGTTCCTTTACAACGTTACATTACACAGTGCTGGTGAAAAAGGCAAGGCCCAAATGCAGTCCTAAAGAGGATCCCAAGGGTCATTAATTTGGTCCTCCTCCTACCTCAGGCAGGTGTGACACTATTATCCCTCTCCTACAAAGGGGGCACCTGGGTGAGGTTGAGGCACCTGCCCCGGGTCAGACAAACAGTAAATAGAAGAAGGGGAGACTAGAACTCAGATTTTATCATGAGACTGGCGTTGTGTTGCGTTGGTCGTCCTCACAGCTAAGTAAAGCTAAAAGGTATGTTCTCCCTGAGCTAATACAATATCTAAAATGAGAAAATGGAAAATCTTTTGGCATTGCATTAAAATCAGTCGTTCAACATCGACATTACAAAGAACACTAGAATTTGCCCCTTCCAGGCCCCTGGTGGCCTCTCGTGACTTCATTTCTCCTGGTCCCATGGTCCCATGAACCCAAGCTGGTGCCACAGCATCCTAGGCCCCGGCCTGACTTGGCCCAGGAGTGCGTTTTGAACGCTGGCACCAAGGTGATGCAGGTCGACTCTGCCCGACTGCTCCTCCCTCACGGTGAGGGGGCTCACTCACTCATCCCATCCCAATGTCTCTACTTAAATGTTACCTTCTCCACAAGGCCTCCTCTGACCACCCTGCTTCTAGGGGCTCCCTCCTCTCCCATGTTCCCTCTCCCCGTCCTGCTTGGTTAGTCTCCAAAGCACTTGCACCTGTGACACGCCATTTGTTTCACTTGGCTTGTGTTCTCTGTCTTGGCCAATTAGAATGTGGAGCTACCCAAGGGCAGGGGATGCTGTGTGTTTTGTTCTCTGATATATCCGCAGTGCCTAGAACGGGGTCTAACATATAGCAGGTGCTCCGTGGGTATTTTTTAGAGGGAAGGAAGGAGGGAAGGAAGGAGGTGTGGGTAGGATTTCCCCACCTGGCCCACATTACCCCAGCAGTAAAGAGCAATGTGTCTTCACTGCTCACTTGAAGGCCACTACCTTCTTAGAGCCATTTCCAGGACACCACTGAGACTTCCCAGATGGCCACAAAACATGCATCCTTCCTGCACTTCTCCAAATCCGTGCTTTTCCAAGCAAGATTGGAGTATTCAGATGGGAAAAGTATGCTTTTGCATCTCCTCACAACCCAGGGCTCACTGAGTCTACAAAACCTTCTTGTCCATTACATTGTTCAATTCACAGGGAAGTGGAGTTAGACACATGCTCCGTAAGGGGTGTGTTCCCTCCTATCCAAGTACTCACCAGGCCTGACCCTACTTAGCTTCTGAGATCAGATGAGATCAGGTGTGTCAGGTGATATGCCCATAGATCAGGAGGTGTCCTCTCTATCGGAAGACTATTGCATACAAGGCTCAGAACACAGAATTCTTTGAGATTATGGGACAATGTGTTACTATAAGCCATTGATCTAAGTCAAGAGAAAATATATGTTAGGGAAGTAATAATTTGAAGAACATCAGATATCCCTGTGTACTGCAAAGTTCAATCCAATAAATATTTGAGTAGACGGCATCATGCTAGGCATGTGCTAAGTTAGCAATATGATACGTGAGACTATAAACAACATAGAGAGAAGTCTTGCCCTCAGAGTGTACAAGCTAATGGAGGAAATCGGGCCAAAATACAAGTATTGACGATCAAGGCAGAATGTACTTAGAGTTAATAAGTGAGGTGTCGAGTGAATGCTGCGGAATTTGAGAATGTGGTTGGGGAATAAGAGGAAAACTTGAAGAAAGAAGGAGAGGCAGGGTGTGGACACTGAAGCTACAAAGAGTTTCAGTGGCTTCCTCCACCAGGAGTGGCCATGAGCTAAAGGAAATGGTGCCTCGTGGGGATCTAGGGCTCCTGGTGACCTCTCTCCCCTGGACAGAAAGATCAGGAGGGTCCCACCTGCCTAACCAGGTACCGGCAAGTGGTTTGCCTTTTCTTCCCTCTGATTTCAACCTCCAGCTGTTTCATGGAATGCCTCTAATAGGTAGAGTCACCCTTTCTCCCTTAGCAAATACAAAATGCCAAAGCAAATGAGTTGTCCCCTGTTCTGAATGCCTGCCAAGCCAAGGCTGAGCAGAGCATCAAGTTGCACTGACCCGCCCCCACCCCCCGAGGAACCTGCCCAGTATATAAAGCTGGGACTCCAGGTTTTCCAGCAGCTGGAAGCCCTCCCAACATGGGCTGCCAAGCCCTCCTCCTGTGGCTGCTGTTCCTCCACGCTGGTATTCTCCCGGAAGCAGGTACTGCGGCTCGTGCCTCAGGTCCATTTTGCTCATGCCTTGTTACTAGCTTGAAAGGGAAAGTATGGTCATTTGCACATAGCCCACCAGCACGCCAGCTTAAATTCAATCCAGATAAATACAGCTTTTACTCTGTTTAATGCAATCCAAGCACTGATAAGATGTTGTGAGGATCACTAAATGTGTAATCATGGTCGATTTTAAGGAAGCTAAGTCAAGTATCTTCTGTAAGATTTGCTTTCTGTAAAAAGAAAGCATTAGTCAATTTTTTTGTTCTTTAAAATCATGGCTCTGATTTCTGGGACTCTGGAGAGAAATGGATAACAAAGTAATATTTTTCTATGGAATAACCCAGTAAGATTTTTAAAAAACGTTCTTTGGCTGATGTATTGATATTGAATTATAGTCATGATTTCTCTACTGTTGCTGAAGGGTGCTGTAAAACGAACAGGAAAATAATATCTTAGCCTGAAATTCTTGGCATTACATAAAATTATCTGGACTTGATTCATGCAAGCTTTCTAATTTGAAAATCTGTATCTAACTATAAAAACCAGATTTATAAATTTGATATTCTTGGTTTTAATGTGTCTTCCACCTCTAGTCCTCTCAAGGAAATTTTGATTTAATTTGGAACTAATTTAAAATACCCACATAATTCCAATTATTTTTGTCATTGTTTTGTGACTTTGGGAGGGGGAGACATTAGAGTCCTTTATTACTTGGTTTTCCCACTTATATTCAAAAATGAAAATTTGGAAATACTCTTGGCCAACAAATGCCCTGAATATTATTCTTATTAACTGTAAAGGAAAAACATGACACACCAGCCACAGAATAACAGTTGAGTATAAAGTTTATACTATACTCAAACTTTTTATTCTGCGAGTAATTGTATAGATATGCTTATGTCCGATATTCAAACATATTTATTAAAACATACTTGGGTGTTAAGAAGAAGTTCAATAATTTCTTGAATCCTTTAAGTTTGGGGGCCTCATTTCTCATCTCCATGTCCAATAAGGCTTGAGCTTGGGAATATGGGCTTTGGGGCCAGAAAGGTGTGGATCATTCAAGCCCTGCTTTCTGAATACTTTCTGGCCCTGTGAGCTTGGACAAGTTTTTAAATCTGTCCATGCTGCTGTTTTCTCTCATGTAAAAGGGTACAATTCATAGGATTGTTGAGCGGTTTTGATGGAATGTTTGTAAAAACACTTGGAAGAGTGTTTCAGGCACAGAAAATGTCCAGTCAATGTTAACTGCTACGACAGATGCTGTAAATTATAAACTGTGTACATATTGTAAACTGGGAAGAGATGAAAATACACATTATCAGATTCAGAATACAACATTTTATCATGATTTATCCACTCCCCAAGAAACCAATATATTTTCCCCTTTCAGTATTTCAGTAATAGGTTTCAGTAGTAGATTCAATATTTTAAACATATATAGCAGGAATGGAGTTCTTTTCTTCCAGCGTACCAATACTCCGCAGGTAAGTATTCCGGGCATTCATGAACTAGCCCAAATGTGCATGGAAATTGATAGGGCTTTCTGAAACATAACAATATTTGGAAATTTCTAAGAAAATTCAAAATTCAAATTCATTGTATTTGTTCCACTTGCAGCAAATATGATGCGAGTTTGACAGTGCTCAAAGTGACAAAAATATCAGCTTTGGGGCTATAGTTATAGGCATGGTTGAAAGTGACCCCTGGACCAATCCGGAATGAATCTCCATGAGTTCTTTCCCTGACTGCAGGCCCGGTGCCTCATTCGAAGTCATTACTGCTCTTGGCAAATGAAATAGGCCTATGATTCAGTCTATTTGGAATCAAGTGTCCAGAGGACTTCAGAGAGAGGCAAGGTGGGAAATGGAGCAACAATTTCTGATCTGGGATGAGTGTAATGATTTCTGGAAGTTAGAAAAAAAGCCATCCCAAAATTCAGTGATTCTCTTAAGACTATGCTCTCATAACTACTTGACAATGTATTGGGAGGAGCGAAGAATGGGTTCCTCGGAGCAAGGATCAGCCTTGATTCTGGTCCCAACCCTCCTGAATCCAACACCCTCCTCTCATCACATGGCGAAACCAAGTCCCAGTGGGAAAAGCGGCTCAAACAAGGGCTACTTATTCCACTGAGCACTTGGACAATCCAGTTGCAATACATCCGACTCTCCTCTCTCTTCTCTGCCTTATTCTGCTTTCCTTGAAACTTGCAAACGTACCGCCAAGTACCAGAGCATTGGCCATGCTGAGGGCACACCTTGTTCTGCTCTGGCCCAGCTCCTGGCACAGTAGAGGTCACTCCGTAACTAGCCTGAATCAATGAGTGAGAAACAATCGGCCAGCACATCATACTCCTCACTGATCGCTGTTTATGAGACCCTCTTGGAATAAGAACAGCAGGATTAGGAGGTTGTTTTCCCTCGAGTTGCTGCAACTCTAAGGATGTCTGAGAGGCTTAGCAGACCCTAAAAACACCGTTTGCAAGGATCAGTTGTCAATGGTGCCATTTTCTTGCCAGCTTCCTGGTGCCTCCTTTATCTTTGCCACACTCCCGGCCCTTGCGTCCATGCCCACGCTGTCTTCACACGTCCCCCAGGATGTGTACGTCACCCTACAGTCTATGGGGGTGCTCTTGAGCTTCCAGGAGTGCATGGATTAGTGATACGATATGGCCAGGAGGCTTTTCTGGGCTCCGCATGCTGACTGCACAAGAGGCTTACACGCAATGGGGCCAGTGAGACTGTCTGTGCAGCCGGTGCAGGTCACTTTGGTACTAAAAGGGATTTAGGAAATTTGTAGAGGCTATTTTAGCAATGTAACTTGGATTGTGTTGATCAGATAAACTCTGCACCAGGAAACAATTGCATTCTCTGAACTAGCCCTACCTTTTCCTCATCTGAGTGCTCGAGGTAGTCTGTGTGGGCAGAAAGAGGACTCTGCCCCTCTGCATGGTGCGTTGGGAGTGAGGGAGGGGCTGAGAACAGTCCGGTTGGCAAATTATTGTAAGCGTAAGTCTTACTTTAGGCGAGTCCAAAAACACTTTTCAAGAATATTTTTGAATGGTTGTTCTCAACCAGAGGTGACTTTGCCCTCCAGGGAACATTTGGCAATGTTTGGAGACATTTTTGATTGTCACGACTGGGGGAGTGCTGTTAGCCTCTAAGAGTGAATGCCAGGGCTGCCACTAAACATCCTGCAGTGTGCAGGACGGCTCCCATCATGGAGAATTCTCCAGCTTAGAATGTCAGTGTGCTGAGGTTAAGAAACCCTGCTTAGAGTCAAGCATGTGCATTTAAATTGATTCATTTTAATAACTACTTAGGAATTTCCAATTAACTGATAATTGATTAATTAATAATTGCTTTAATAATGAAAGCAAAGTTGTCTTTAGTGCCTCTCCCAAGTATTAGCCTTGGTCTAGATTTTTTTCTTATAATTCCCTTGATCATTGCCTCTACTGATTAAAGTTGATTAAATTTGCCATTGGGGGGGAGATAATCTAATTTCTTTCAAATAAGACATTCTGAGAGATTGACTGCATCATTACTGGGGTCATAGCATGTCATGTGTTCCAAGTCCAGGCGTATCTGTGCTCTGAGCAGTCTCGCCTAAGAAATGGTCTCAAAGCATAACCCAGCCCATGGTCACGGAGCGCTCTCCAGTTTTCTAAGCGCCTCCTATCCATTATACCATTACATCTTACAGCCATTCAGATGGGCTTGTTTTATGATCCCTGCTTTGCAAATAAGGGAACTGAGGTCCAGAGACAAGGTTAAGTCAAGGTCAGGGTTAGGGGCCTTGACCAGCGTCACACAATAAATATTAAGGCCTCTATACTCCACAGCCAGGGATCTGTTCCCACCACCAAATGTCTACACTCTGGAAAAACTGCCCTGCGCCTAGGCAAAATCTGTAAATGTTCAGACTTATCTTTGATGCTCTGCTACTAGGCTCACCCTTCTCACCTATTTCACGTCCTCCAACACACTGGCCCCAAGTCCTGGCAAGCTCCCCAGATGCAGAAGACCCCTGCGCTGACCTGCCCTAAGACCCACCTTCCCACATCATCAAAGCTCAGAACTCCCCCAGTTCCGTTTCAAGTACTGTTCCCCCGGTGATGTTGAAAGAAAGTCAATGAATGTTAATTGGAGAAATGAGTAATTGATTACGTGAATGAGAGAACAAATTGTGAATGGATTAATCTGTTCCAGTGTTTCTCAAACAAATACCGCAACGGCACACCCCAGGGTTGTCTGCAGTAAGCAGAGACTCTCTTTGAAATTCTCTTATCTTAAAAAGTCACTTAGTGCTTTGCTTCCAAGTTATAATAAAATCATATTTATTTTAATACAAAAACAAGGTGTTAAATACTCAACAGCATCAGGTAATGTCGGTCCCTTAGGAAGATACATCTGTTTAGCCTGCAGGACCCTCCTACCCCAATCTCAGGCTGAGAAACGTAGAAAATCAACTCTAGTTCCAGGTACTGGGCTACTGCTCAGCATGGAGTTTAGAATAAAATGTTTGCATTCCAATAAACATTGAAGAATAGTCAAAAGGTCTTTTCTTCCAAGATAGCAATGCCCTAAACCTTTCTGGATTAACTGTATATGACTAATTCCACACCAAAGTGCGGCAACACAGGACCCTTCCAGTAAGTGCAGGGCATTGCAGAATTTTTGTCATTTCTAAGAGACTCAAGTTACATTCAACTTTCTTTTCTTCTCATAGAATATGAATATGAAACTCCAGCAGCTTTTTGTAAGAATCACCATTTATGTCTTTAACATCCACAAATGCCCCCAATCCTCTGATTGTACTCACCAACACATAGCTCACTGCAGGAGGTGGGGGAGGGGCAGAAGACAACCTGAATTTAATCAAAGGGACTCAAAACAGAAAGGAAAAACAAACAAACAAAAAAACAAAACCAGAAAACAGGTGGCTTCCTTATCTTTAACCATGCAGAAAATATTTTCTCCCCAACTGTTGCCCAAATGTATTTTAGAAAATTATGGAGTAAGGATATCAATGTGGTTTACTAAATTACCATTCAGTGATATAATTAGACTCAGACTGAACTGAAGAGAATTCTAACTTTGCACACCCAAATAAGGCATCCGAGGCTGGAAAGGCAGTGAATGTAGCCTCGGGACACTGTCCCTCTCATCCCCATTTAGCAAATCCAGAGATTAATGGAGAAAAGCACACCCCATTTTTTATCTGAGTCTTCCAGTGTTTCCCTTCCTTAGAAGTACATTTATGAGCGCCATAGGAATACACTCCTATAAGCACTTGACCCTTTTGCCTTTCTGGTAGAGGAGAATGTGCACAGATAATCCAGTTTAAAAGAGCAATCTATAAATGACTCTGAGCTGTCCAAATGCACGATCAACTTCTCCCTTGCCACGTATCAGAACCTACTGAATATATTGCCCAAAGGATGTCATTAGTTCATCATCTACTCCATGAGGCCATCACATACCTGCTGGTGCTTGCCCAGTAAACCTGGGCAGACTATTTTGCACGGCAATGGCAATGACACCCTGTTTATTTCTCTCCGCACTCAGATGCTGAGATCCTAACACCATTTCCTGGTGGTAAGTCAAGGTTTCCTAACTGCTCAGCTGATACGGCTTGGTGGGTCATCGCTTCTAAGGGATGGGTAGATCTTCAACCATGAAAATACTTCCAAATGAAATGATTTCTTCTATCATGCACAATCGCTATGCATTATGCATTCACCTCACTCATAAGCGTTTGTGTTTTATTTAAATGCACAGAGGAAGGCTCTGTCCTCCTCTCTATCCTTCTTTATCTACTTAGCCTCTTTCCACTCCTCTTACAAGCCTTAGGTCCATTGTCACCTCTTACGAAAGATACCTCCAACCTCCCCACCCATTATGTGCTCTCAAAACTGCTTCTTAGCCCTTAGCACAGTTGCGAATCTCCACTTAATTTTAGATGAATGTGACTGCCTCCTCTAGACTTTCAAACCAGACTCCACGGTCTACGGCAGCAGGAGCCCGGTCTGTGAACCACAGTGTCCACAGTGCTATCTACTGTGACCCAGCGTGTGCTCAGTAAATATTCGTCGCAAAGTTAGACAAATGGGTTGAGGCAGAATACGCCTGTTCTCCTAATATGCAATATTTCTGTATTTCTTCAAAAGACTGGCCACAATTGCAACTAGTGAATGGGTCAGGCAGATGTTCTGGGCGCTTGGAAGTTTTCTACCATGGCCAGTGGGGCAGGGTTTGCGATGACCAGTGGGACATGAACGAAGCCAGCGTGGTGTGCCGGCAGCTGAGCTGTGGGCGTGTCTTCGCGGCCCCTGCCGAGGCCCGATTTGGTGAAGGCAAGGGCAAGTTTCTGCAGGAAGACGTGGACTGCACGGGAAGAGAGAGTTTTCTGGGACAGTGTCCCCATGCCGGCTGGGGCCTGCATAACTGCGGTCCTGGAGAAGATGCCAGTGTCGTCTGCACAGGTAATGACCATTCTCCATCGAGAGGTGCACGGCGCATTACCCGGATTGCGTCTCCGCTGATCCCATTGGCAGTGCTTGCACCTGCGTAATCATAGCCCATCTCTACCACTCGTGGGAGCAAACAGTAAGGAGACGTTGTAATATGAGAGCTTCCACTTGAGCTCAGGAATTTATTAGCCACAAGATGTTGGAATGGATTTTATACAGAGAAAAACGGTGGGAGGTATTGGTGGTTCCATAACAAAGACTAGATTCCAAAATAATGAGTGAAAAGACAGCATGAGTCAGCTCTGGCATGAGTCACCCACGGGATGTGTTCCACCTTTCTTTGGGACACTTTGGTGAACTAAAGAAAAGTTTTTTCTTACCAGAAGTTTGCAGTCTATTGAAGGTGACAAAGCAAGGAGTTTGTAAATTGGAATAGCATCGGTTTGTCCTGTTGATTGTGAGTTTAGGCCATGTATTGCTAATCACAAGTCTTTGGCCAGATAGTAATTATCATGACCAGTCTAGAGGAGGGTTTCTCAATCTTGGCACTCAACATTTTGGACTAGATCATTTGTCATGGGTGTGCATTGTGGGCTGTTTTGCAGCATCCCTGACTCTACCCACTAAATGACAGTAGCACCCCCAGTCCCCCAGGTGTGACAACCAAAAATGTCTTCCAACATTGCCAAATATCCTTTGGGGGAGAAAATTGCCCCCAGTTGGGAACCACTGGTCTAGAGAATACAAACAAATTTCCCCCAGGTGTGTGACTAATACGCGCACACTACTGATGCTAAAGACATACATTTGTGTGCCCCTGGGGAAGAAAGGAAACAATTTAACCATCCTAGAAAGGTAAAATTGGCTGCTTGCCTGCATTTCCAATTGTGTTCAACCAGGAATACTATATCCAGAAGATACTAATGTAATTAATTAGCTTTTTAAGTCCATTCAAGCAGCTCAATCGTGTGTGTGCGTGCCTGACGGTTTGTCTTTCATTTAGTTTTTGAGTTTTCTTTCCCATTTGATTTTTTTAAATTTAGTTGAGATTTTGGTTTAGAATTCCATCAAAACAAGGTCTCACCTGTTTTTTGTGTGTGTGATGAGTTGCCTCCTATTTGGAAGAGTCACAGAGTTTGCACAATGGCCAAGCACAGCCACAATTGGATGGAACGTGTGTTATTAGACACGCTGTGCTAATAAACAGTTATGCATCTGATGGTTAGTTAAAGCCACCTGAACTAAGGCAGGAAGAGTCAACACTTTTATTTTATTCTTTCATTTTAAAATTCATTTCTTATTTTAAGCATCTCCAAAAACAGCTACCCTTTTCTAAAGCAGATCTTTTCTTTTCCTGCTTGTTAACAGAGACTGAGTCCGTAATGCCTACATCAGGTAAGCTTATGCTTTTTGTTTTGTTGACCTGACATTTTTCATTCTAGAAGCTACTTGGGCAGGTAAATAGGTAGATAATGAAAGAATCAGTGGTGTAAGGGATGGGAGGGATCAGATTGCCACATTTCAACCATCATTATTGGCCTTTTCTGCGTTCCTGGGCCATTAAGATAATCCTACCATTAAGTTGAAAATGCTGCTGGACTGCTTTCCCCTCCTTCTGCAAGAACTAGCTTTATTTCCATTTCAACCAGGAGGGTTTTAGTTATTTTCCAATATTGCTATTTTCGTTATTCCAACAGAACTGCTGTTAAAAGCGTCATTCCTATCACCGTGTTAAGGAAAAGTCTTGCTAAATTGTTTGCATCACTTACGTGACTATTTAGTGCACATTCTTTCTCGTTATGTGGGACTCGGCGTGGCTGGGGAAGGGATGTGACCTGCCTGCCATTCGCTCTCATGTTCTAACTGCCACCAAACTCCCTAACTGTCTCCCTACAGAGTATGCTGAAGAATCACTGCAAATGCCCCAAGGTAGGAGGTATTTCCTTGCTGAATTTGCAGTTAGTTACTTTTGGTTTAAAACCAACAGTTTTTTTTTTTACCACAACTGCTGAGCCACATTTGGAGGGGAGAATGTCGTACATATCCTGTACAAACAACAGTTGTATCAATTTTCTAGTGTATTAGGAAATTGGTAAGTCCGGCAACTAGTCAATCCAATGGGAACGTCTTCAAGACAGGCCAGTGCACCAGCAAAGGCCAAGTTTCAGGATGAGGGAAAGGCAATGAGCCTGGAAGCAGAAGTTCCATCTCTGCCATGTATTTAGTGTGATCTTGGGCAGGTCGCTAACACTCTTTTTTAAAAGGGGGATAAAAACACCTACTTTACAGTGCTCCATTTAAGTTAAATAAGATCATATGCATGGAATGGTAACAAGAGCCAATTTATATTGAGTGTTTATGATGTTCCAGGCACTGTTCTAAGAACTTTACCTGCATGATTATTAGTTATTTAATTATCTAACTCAGGGATCCAAAAACTTTTTTGTAAGGAGCAATACAGTAAATATTTTAGGCTTCTCAGGCCAGATGGTCTCTGTTGCTTTTATGAAACTCTGCTGTCGTAGCATTAAAGCCACAGACAGTTCATAAACTGATGGGCGTGCCTGTGTTCCCATAAAATTTCATTTACAAAAACAGGCACTGGGCTAGAATCGAACCACCAGCTTTAGCTTTCTGACACCTGCTCTAAAGAATTAATTAATTTTAAGTACTTTGCATGCATGACATTTAATTTTCACAGCAACCTTATGAAACAGGTGCTATCGTAATCCCCATTTTACTGATGGTGAAACTGAGGCATAGAAAAGTTAATCAACTTCCCCAAGGCCATGCAGCTAGCAAGAGACACAGCTGTTAGTCTGTTCGATATTATGATACTTCGCTTGGCTTTTATGGACAGCTAATGTTCAAAATATGCATATTCCTTTGTCCAACTAGTTTCTCAAGCCAGGAGAAATCAGAGCTATCCCTCATTCTTCCCTCTCCCTCACTTCACATGACTAATGTGTCAGAAAATTCTGTCTCTACTTCCAAAACATATGCTAACCCCATCAGCACCTCCGACTCCACTGTTCCTGCTGTCATCCAAAGCCCCATCATCTTTCATCGTAATTTGGCAACAATTTTCTAAATAGCCCTCTACCTCTCTTCTTTCCTCCTCCAACATCCACAGGATCTGTTCTTGTCGCAGAAACTAGAGAGGCTGGTAAATTGTAAATCGGATCATTCACCTTCACTCAGACCCCTCCAAAGGCTTTCCGCTGTATTTGAATAATGTCCAAATTGGTGACCATGGCCTTTCAGACCCTGTGTGACCTGATGCTTGTTATGTCTCCGACCACTGAGAAAATACCTCATCTGGACTTTGCTCTCTGGGTCTTTTTCTCATCCCTTGAGACTGTCAAGGTATCTCCCACCTGGGGCCTTAGTAGGGGGCTCTTCCCTCTGCCTGGAAGGCTCTTTCCAAGACGTTTCTCAGCTCACTCCTTGTAATCAGGTCTCAGCTAAAATGTCACTCCCTGAGTATACGATCCAGAAAGACTCCTTCACGGTTGAGTCCTATTCGATCAACCTGTTGTTTTTCTCTTCCTGGTACTTGCCTCTGAGATGGGCTTTGCATTTTCCTTTTGCTGCCCTGTCTGTTATGTGACCTCTTCCCCCCTCCCCGGAGTATGGTTACCATGGGAGCAGGAACTCGCGATATTTTATCTCAGAGCCAAGGACAGTTCCTGGTACGGTGGGTTCTAGATAAATACTTATTGGATGAAAAAAATAGACATATGCATAGCATTCTGCCTCTTCTGTAAATTGTTATTGAAAATGATGTATCAGGTATTAAAATAGTCAGTGGTCCTTGAACAAAGGCAACGACTTCCTTTAGGAGGATATTCTTATCAGGCAGTGAGAATTCCATTGTGCAAGGTGATGTTAATTGAATGATCAGTTCTAATAATTGGCTAAGGGTTTTGTGGGTTTATTAGTACTTTTTCTTTCCCTTTCATTCATATGTTTATTAATCTTATATTTCTATTTTTCTGGTCCTGCTATGCAGATAAATATATTTTATTGTCAGTCATTTGAAATTTATAGCAGGATATATATAAATAATATAATATCTTATAATTATTATATATTACATTATATATAACATACACTTATAATAATATGTACAGTATAATTAATCTGATAATAATTATGATATATTACATATCATAGTATATAATTATATAATTGTAACTTTTTTATACCTGTGCAATAAGATAACATATATTATGAATGATATGTGATATATAATATAATAATTAACCAGATATACAAGATTAATAGAACTGTCTGCCACGGGTCCAGGAGGAAATGTATTATGGCCACTGGGCTCTGAGGGAGGCTTGAACAGAGAAGACAGTTCAGACGTGGGCAGATGTGGACATGCCACGGTTATCTTTCTTTGACCCAGTGGGAAATCACTGCCCAGGGCAGGCAGGTGGCCCTGAGTAGCAGTGGTGGCTGGCTTGCTGTTAGTGTATGGGCATTCCAGAGAGTCAGAAGGCCAGGGTGTCTTCCAAACAATTGGATCAGCAAATATAGTACTTCTCAGAGCCTGTGAAGTCCAATGGGTTGTATTTCACCAGGAGTTCACTATATTTTACATTTTGCATTTTAGACCTGTCACTTTGAAGATTTGTTGAAAGCCAATAAGTAGGTCAAGTAAAAGTTATTCAATCTAATTGAGTAAAGAATATTTCAATTTATTTGTACCAATAGGTGATGGAAATTCAGCAACCATATTATCAGGTAAGAGAACTTTTCTGTGCTCTTTTCCCCTGGGACTTTTCTATTTACCCATCTAAATACAGGAGAGAAGTAAATGAAAGAGGGGCCATGGAGTTATTTTGCTAACCCATTAAGCAGTAATTCCCAAGACCAGATATGGCCTGGCTGTGGGGCCATGGAGAGGTTTCGTGCTAGTGCAACACTGACAAACAGAAAAGTCAGTAACAAAACAGGCTTAGGAATAAAATAGGCAAAAAAAGAGAATAAAAGTGCCAACGGTCCCAAGGCCCAGACCATCAGGTCAACTCTCAGGGAGAATAATAGGACCCAAAACATAATTCTCATCTCAAAACACCAAATACCTGCACTGGAATATTGAATCTGGGAGAGAGGCAGGATGGGGATGATTGAGTCCAACAGGACTGAGGATCAGTGGCTAAGAGGTGACATAGCATTTCTATCACTTACCCAGTGGTCCCTTCAGAATTGAGGCAAAACTGTATCTTGTGAAGTCACAGGGAGCTCCCGGCTGAGCTCCCCCAAGGCACTGTGAGCACCCGCTTATGTTCATAGGTGTTTCTTTATTGCAGTTCTACCTGCTGCCGTCTCAACTCAGTTCTCCCCTACAACTGCTGCAAGCTCAGCATCACCAGGTAGGACACTACCGCCTCTGGCACTGTGACTGGATTTAGTGTGGTTTCTAAGTTGCACTGTAATGACAGTCAGTGGTTCTGCCACCGTCGCTGGGTACCACTGCGGTCCATTTGCGATCAAATGACTTGAGAAGAGAGGCACAAGGGGACACTGTGAAATGGTCTGGATTTCATGCTGTCCAGCTTCACTGTATGTTTGTCTGTAGTTTTACTGTCAAAGAACGTGATCACGCAGGGCTTCCCATTCCACGTGCTTTCACAAACGCTAAGAGGAAGAGGAAAAGAGGTGGGGTGTGTGTGCCTTTGTGTGTGTGTTAGAGAGAGAGATCGTTAAAGGGTCTCTTCATATCTTTTGAATTTAAGAAGGAAACCAGAGCGCCTGATCTAATGTCTGGGAAGTGTCCCGGAGCTTAGAAGTTACGCCCCTTTCTAGTTGTGGTAGCCGCGGTCACCATTGCAGGCCATGTTCACTTTATCATGCTACTCGATCCTGTCTCCACTCTCCATCATCTGCAACTGCTGACATTTCAATTATGCCATCATATAATGCTTATGCTGACAATGCCGATGATGATCTTTAGAAAACCCTTAACCTGCACTATCCACGTGGCTCCTCAGATGTGCTGTGTGTGTCACATACGCACTGGATCTTAAAGACTTAGGGAAACGGGGAGTTGATATTCAATGAGTGTAAAGTTTCAGTTACGCAACAAGAATGAGTTCTGGTGGTCAGATGTACAGCGTAGTGTCTGTGGTTAACAATGTGGTATTGTGCATTTAGAAGTTTGTTAAGCGGATGATCTCATGTTAAGCATTCTTACCATAGACACAAAAGGAACACAAGGAGACTTTTGGAGGTGATGGATGTTTATTACCTTAATTGTGGTGATAGTATCACAGGCGTATGCATACTTCTGAACTCATCAAATTGTATACATTAAACGTGCAGTTTTTTGGTATATCAGTTATACCTCAATAAAGTTTTTTTTAAGAAAAAAAAGACAGTGCTATAAAAAGAATGTAAAATTGCTCATTGACATTTTTATATTGATTACATTTTGTACTTGTACTTTAAATTATTATATTGAAATGATAATATTTTGTGTATATTGGATTCAATAAGACATATTCTTAAACTTAATTTCACCCATTTCTTTGTACTTTTTAAAATGTGGATACGAGAAAATTTAAAATTACCTATGTGGCTTGCACTTAATTTATAATAAACAGCATTGCCCTGTGCTGTGACAATCCCATGTGTTGAATGCCTTACATGGGTTTTCTTATCTGACCCTCCCAATGGCCAGACCACCCAGGTGGCATATTCCGTTTATTGGCAGTAGGATGCTCAGAGCTGACTATGGGGTTTGGATCCTCTCTCTTCTCCCTCCCACCTGTGAGACCCTCATGATATTTCTTTACGTCTTTGTGCCTCTGTTACCTTGTCTGAAAAATGGGAAAAATAACCATTTATTTTAGGGAGTTGTTATAAGGATTAAGGCAGTGAATCCGTGTAAAGGGTTTAGCAGAAAGCCTGACGCATGGTCAGTGCACGGCTAGTGTGACCTTGAGGGTCTCAGGGAGTGTCCTATGGGATGCCACCATCCAAGGACGAGGGCCTTTGCCCCGTGGAAGCCAAGCCAGGTGAAGAGGGTGTGGCATTTCTGCTCCCATCCAAAGCCACAGCCATTTTGCCAGAATTCCTACCCCAGCCCAGGTAGTCACCGCTTTGCTTTCTGCCTCTATGGATTTGCCTATTCCAGATATTTACATAAATGGCATCACACAATAGGTGGCCTTATGTTTTCAAGGTTGCTAGTTTCTTTTAAAATTCTCCATTTTGAACGAGCTTGTACAAAGGTTTTTGAATTTTTCTCCTGGGAACATGAAGCAAATGAAAGTGGTTCTTCTCTTTCTATTCAGTATCACATATTAGGGTCGTTTTCCTTGTATTGTCTTTCCAACAGCTCTCTCAGTTTCCACCGTCTCAGAAGATGCTGACCACCCAACCACATCGTCAGGTCGGTGGCTGAGCTGTGAGTTAGAACAACAAAAAGTGGATGTGACACATTCTAGCATTTTTAAGCTCATAGAAAGGATAAGTTGCTGTTTGGGGGCAGGGAAAATTTACTAACAAAGGATTTAGGGACAAAGTGTAATATCCCCTGTCACCTGCAGTGCCAGCTGTTAAGCTCCATGAGACAAGGGGTTTGTCTGTCTTGTTCTGCGCTGTATCGCTCACACCTACCACAGTGCTTGGCACATTATAGACACCCGATAAAGGTTTATTGAGTGAATAAACGATTGTGCACGTGGTGCATGTGTGGGCAGGCCATTTGACCCCTCTTGGGCCAGCTTTGGTCTTGGCCGAGAACAGTCCTGCCAGACAGTGCATGGTGGAGGCAAATCTCGACACTCGAGAGATACAGGCATCCCTCTGAAGAGCACTGGTAGCCACTCGCTGTACAAATATCCCTCCTCAGAGAGAAGATCCAATATTTCACATGTGAGTAAATGAATGAAAAATATTCTAACAAATATTTTTATTTTCCAGTCTCAGCAGACAATGAAAAGTCACCGACTGTCTTAGTGGGTAAGGGCCATGGTGCCATCACTAGTCCCATAGATATGCAGCCTCACCATCCAGAGGGGACAGTAGGCAGATGGGCAGAAGGACCACTAGGTTGTATAATGTCCTCGGAGGAGTTGTCTAAGATCATCAGTGTCCTTATGAACACAGTGATTTTTACAACTTTTGCCCAATTTGTCAATGGCTTATTTTATTAATACAACTGCTGAGCACCCTCACGCAGAAGCTGGATCTGATACAGGGCTAAAAGGGCGAAAGGCACTTGGGGGTAGAAGGATCACATTTAGGAGCTTTCTTTCACCAACCTCATCAGAAATCTGGTGGTTCATTAGGAGCCTGTGGCCCGTCCAGATGTTTTGGTTAAGGTGTGGCACAGCTGGTGGCTCTTTGCTGGCTGCTAGCTGGGCCCCTTTCTCATGTGTCCTGTGTCTGTCCCAGGAAGGGAAGTGTCAGTCCTAATCACTGTTTCCGTGTTGTTCCAGTTCTACCTGTGGCCGACTCAGCATCTGCGGGTCGCAGAGCCAACGTGCCTGGGCCCTGCCTCTCAGGTAAGCAGCTTCCTGTAGGATGTGCCACTGCTCTTGTGAGCCACAGGGGGTCCTTACCGCAGGGAAGGAGACTGGGGGCCCTGCACAGGTGGAGGCGGCTGAGGTGCGTGGGGAAGTCACTCACCAGCCTCCAGGACTGGATGATCGGCTGGGCCTCCCAGACAGCTTGGCAGCTGGTCATCCTCCCTTCCCTGCTACTCCAGGGAAACATTTTAAAGTTCAGAAAATCCAGAGAATGAGAAAGCAAATAACCACGTCTTCCCTGCCTAGACATGACTGACGCTCACATTCTGTTGTGGTGGTTTTCCAGTCCTACCAGGAAATAAAACAGTTACATGTGAAGCTGCCAATATTTCTCAGTCTAAGTCTCCCATTTCTCCTTCCTAATAAAAGGAAGGAGAAATTCTTTTGAATTTTGTAAATACCCTTATAGTTCATTATTAAAATATTTTTACGTATACGAGTTATGTGATTTCTATCTTATTTTGTGAGTTTTTTCTTTCACACAAATTGTATCAGTCTCTACATATTATTTGATAAACTTTCCGTCTTTACTCAGTGTTGTGTTTTTGAGGCCAATCTACTTTACATACATGTGTATATATGTGCGTATCTCACTGCTATAGAGAGTTCCATTTGGGGAATATACCAATTTAACTTAATCCATTTCCCCACGGATGGAAAAATATTTTCCTAAATTCTCATGGCTACCCTGCTGATGTCGAGCCCCGTAGCACTGAGGCGTGAGAAATACCTGTCCCCCGATCTGATCTGCTCCGCTTTGTGACTAACAAAGAATGCATCACGTTGTGGTGTCATTGTTAAGCGATTTTTTCCTAGAATGTTCATACATCTTACATATTTGGGGTAATCAAAAATTCACCTTAATTTGTAAGCCAGCCACACAGGGTGACTTTGAGAGGTATGATGCGAAAGCCTCCCCGATTTCCGTTTGCACAGGAGAGTGGCCCGCGCTGAGGCTGGTGAACGGCCCGGGGAGATGCGCTGGACGGGTGGAGGTCTCCTACCAGGGCACCTGGGGGTCAGTGTGTGGCGACGGCTGGGGCCTGAGCGAGGCGCACGTCGTGTGCAGGCAGCTCGGGTGCGGCGCGGCGGTGTCTGCCCCGCTCGGCGCCCACTTTGGCCCAGGCTTCGGGAGGATCGTCCTGGACAACGTGCGCTGCAGCGGTGAGGAGCGCTGCCTGGCCCAGTGCGCCCACAACAGCTGGTTCATTCACAGCTGTGGTCACGAGGAGGACGCCGGAGCCATCTGCTCGGGTGAGGGGTCTCCCTGCATTCCCCCGGCTCCTGGGCAGAATGGGCTATTGTCCCGCACCGAGAGGGCTGATGTGTGTCTCTCCGCACTAACAGGTTCTCTCACGGCCAGCGCCGCCCCTGCAGGTGAGACGGGCTGGGACTATTTCTATGTCCCATTCTACCTATTCGGGTTCTGTCCAGCAGTCTAGCTGATAGCTACTCTGTGGGATGGAAATAGGATGGAGTGAACCTGCAAAATCAAGCTTAAAACGGTTTGCAAACGCTGATTGGAATGTTCCATATTCACTTGAAGCCCAGGAGGTCTTCCCGGTTGAACTCTCAACCCACCGTGAGACTCAGAACACAGGCAGCCGTGCTGAGTTCGCTCTCAGGCTCTCCTTCCCTGGGAAACCCGCCAGTCCTGGCTACCACAGCCCTTCTGCTGCACAGCTGCTCGAGGGTTGATCCCGAGCACCATTTGGAGTGAGGCTTGGCGGGGAGCTCAACATTGGCAAGATCAGCAAAGAGGAAGTTGGGAATTAGCTGGCAGTACCCAGTCATCCGGGTGCAGGGACCTTCCCAAGTCAGAACTAGCTTACCAGACAGCTGCAGGCGAGATAAGACTCTTCTGTGGCCACTGAAGGACTGCAATTAACAATCCTTGACTTCAGGGTATAATCTACTATGCCTAGGCCCATCAGCCTTCACAAATCACTTATTTAACAGTAAATTGCCATTCACTTTCCAGAGTGATTGGGTCAGAAATTTATCCCTCTGGCATCTGTAAAGCCTGATTTTTCCTAACAGGCAAAGAAATGACATTAATTGAAAATTTTATATTTATGTAATTTCAGAGTACTTCTGCCACTAGGTAATGCCAGGGGGCCATTTCAATTACTTTTTTATCCTAAAGCAGTGGTTTCCAAATTTTGTGCATCAGAGTCATCGGGAGGCCTTATTCAAACACTGATTGTGGGCCCCACCCTGAGCTTCTGACTCTGTAACTCTAGGGTGGGGAGTGATCATTTGCATTTCTAACAAGTCTGAGATATTATGCTGCTAGTCTGGGGGCCACGATTTGAGAACTGCTGAATTAAAACATAACCAACAAGCAATATTTCTTATCCTAATAAATAGAAGCAGAATTGTCATTATCTTCATCATCATCATCCTCCTCATCCTTGTCATCTTCACCATTACCACCATCATTGCCACCCTCATCACTACCATCATCATCATCAATACCGTCATTACCACCACCATCACCATTATCAAAAACTAGTCTATCTGGTAAGTGAAACTGCATTTGTGAGCCACTTCCCTGGTTGTTTTCAGTTTATGTGTTTTTATGGTTTTATATGCACACACACACACACACACACACACACACACAGCTTAACATCCAAACGGAAATATTTGAGTAAATTATTAAGATATCTGCAAACGTCTGGATATCTAGTATTCTGCAAAGACACAGGTCTCTGTGGGTGAATTAATTTTCCATTTATAGCTAGGAACCTGGGGTTGCATTCGTGATCCTCTTCATCTGACAGCCACTGTCCTGACCCAAGCCTTTACTGCCTCTGCCTGTCTAGATGACCCCACTCTCCTACCTGGCTTTCCTGCCTACGGGCTCCCAACATTCTAGCCTGTTATTTGCATACAGTCAGAGTTACGTTTTTTTAAAAGTCAGGCTTATTGAAGTATAATTTACCTACAGTAAAAACTACCTTGCAGTTCAAAGAATTTTAATGAATGGTTACGGTTGTGTAACCATCACCACTATCAAGACACAGAACATTTCCATTACCTTGTAAAGTTTTTGTGCCCCTTTGTAGATAAATCCTTCTCCTGACCCCCAGATCCTGCAAACACTGATATGATTTCTGTCTCCATAGGTTTGCCTTTTCCAGAGCATTATATACTGTAATTAAACAATATGTAACATTTTGTGTTGGGATTCATTACTGAACATAAGGCTTTTGAGATTTACCCATGTAGTTCCCTGTATCAGACATTCATTCTTTCTTATTTCTGAGTATTCCACTGCAAGAATGTAGTAAAATTTGTTTATCCTTTTGCCATTTAGTGGACATTTTGTTTCCAATTTTTACCATTACGAATAAAGCTACTACAAACATTCATGTACAAATTGCACACTATTTTCCAAAGTGACTGTACCATTTTGCATTCCCACCAGCAATTTAGGAGAGTTACAGTTGCTCTCCATCCTTGCCAACACTTTGGATTGTCTATTTTTTAAGTTGGGCCAGTATAGTGTCTCTACTATAATGAGACAGTACTGTCTTTTTGTGGCTTTAATTTGCTTTTCTCTAATAACTAATGATGCTGCACATTTTTTCATGTGCTTATTTGCATTACTTTTATGAAGTGTCAGTTCATATCTTTTATCCTTTTTTTAAAAAAAACTGAGTTGTTTGTCTTCTTATTACTACGTTGTAAGACATTTGTTCATTATGGATACAAATACTTTATCAGACATGAATTTTGCAAATAGTTTCTCCCAGTCTGTGGCTTGTCATTTCATGTTCTTAACAGTGCTTTATGAAGAGAAGATTTTTTAAATTTTAATGAAGTCAAATTCACCAAGATTTTTTCTTTAATAGATTGGGTGTTTATGTTTTGTTTAAGAAATCTTTGCTTAACCAAAGGTCTCCCAGATTTTCTCTTGCTTTCTTCCAGAAGTTTTGCAGTTTTAGGGTTTTCATTCAGCTCTACGATCCATCTTAGTTGACCTTTGCAAATGGTTTAAGGTATGGGTCAGAGGCCTTTTTTTTCATGTAGATATCTCATCAGTGCAACACCATTTGTTGAAAAGAGTCTCCTATCTCCATTGAAATACCTTGACACTTTTGTCAAATATTAAATAACCAATTAGCCAGGCCTGGTGGTGTGTGTCCGCAGTCCCAGCTACTGGGGAGGCTGAGACAGGAGGATCATTTGAGCCCAGGAGTATAAGGTTGCGGTGAGCTAGGATGAGGATACTGCACTCTAGCCCGGGAGACAGAACAAGAGCCTGTGGCAAAAAAAAAAAAAAAAAAAAAAAAAATTAAATAACTGTATATTCGTAGGTCTATTTCTGAATCCCCATTTTGTTCCACTGATTCGTATAACTACCCTCATGCCTATATTACACTGTCTTGATTACTTTGGCTTTAAAGTAGTATTGAAATGAGGTAGTGTGAGTTGTCCAACATCATTTTTTTTTCTTCTTTTGCAAAATTGTGTGGCTAACCTAGGTTTTTTGCCTTTTATATAAATTTTATTTTTCCAGTTTTATTGAGGTATGATTGACAAATAAAAAATTGTACATATTTAAGGTGTAAAACATGATGTTTTGATACAAGTATACCTTGTATAACCATTCCCACAAAAAAAATTGACTTATCAATTTCTACAAAAAATGCCTGCTGGGATTTTTAATTTGAATTGTGTTGAGTCTACATATAAATTTAAAGAAAATTGACAATTTAACAACATTAAGTTTTTGATGCACAACACAATATATATCTTCATTTATTTAGGTCTTTATCTAATCAATATTCTAACGTTTTCTGCATACAAATTTTGCATGTATTTAATAGAATTAACCATAAGCATTTCATAGTTTTGGATAGTATTATAAAAGGCATTTAAAAATTTTTAAACCTTAATATTTCATTTGTGTTGCTAATTATTTTTTTCAAAATAATGAAGTATTTTTGAATTGGGAATATTATGACAATTTTTTGAATTTATTCACTTCTTCTTGATTTATAAACCTTTTTCCTATCCATTATCAGATCTGATTCCCAGTTTTACAGATCAGGAAACTGAAGTCTATCCGTAATATGTGATGGAATAAGTATTAGGTCCCAGGTGAGAACAATCACATCTTTAGGTTAGAAACTCACTAAGCCCTTTAGAACTGGCTTACTATGTTACATTTCACAAAGGAACACTAGAAATTTGTTCAGATTGTCAGATAGCTTTGCCTTTTCTCAGCTTTGATTTTGTCTCTTTGGGGTGCTATTCATCACTAATTGACGTTTTCTTTTCACCATAGTTGCTGAAGCAACAACCGAATCCATCACCTCTGTGGAAGAGCAAACACCAATAAGTACATAAAAATGTTCCTTTTTTGAGTTTACAGTGAAACTTAATATCCTCTATATTTATTAAAGTTTATAAGAGAGTTCATCTTTCTAGAAATAAAAACAAAAATGAAAACGTAATAACAAATATTAATAGGCATCACCGGCTCCTATCAGCATCGTTGGAAAATAAACACATTTCTGAGAACGTGCTCCTAAAACCACTAGTTCAACAAGATAAGATGACTTGTGCACACACCCATGCACAAATACACACACACACACACGCACACACACACATGGGTTCTGTGGTCCTATGAGTTTAGGAAACACTGCATTAAACAAGTCAAACAGGGTTTCTTTACTACAGAATATGTAGGAGCTTTTAATACACAATTAACCCTACAAAATCCCCACTAGAAGTCATAAGGTGCCACACTTAACGAAATACCCTTGATTCAAATTCCTTTTTCTTCATGTCCCATCTCTTAGGAAGTTTCTGAATAATATGAGTAGAGAAAGTACTGAAATCCAAGTATTCAGGATTAATACATATGCTACCAAGGTATTCCAATCAAATTAAAATACTATGTCATTGCCCTGAGCTTGGAAAATCAAGGTTGCTGTCCTCTAACACTAGCACTGCCTGAAGGGGGCGCTCCTCCTTTCTCTTCCACTTGCTGGAGTCTTGAGGATGCTCTGTCTCCCCAGGAGGCTTCCCCTGGTCTCCACAAGGAGACATATTCTCCACATTTGTACCCTTTCCATTGACATCTCTCATGATCCACTCATATTACAGTTGCTCGTATACTTGGTCTGGCTTCTGACGGAGTGATAAGCCTTTTAGATGCAGGCTCTCTGCCTTCCTTTCTTTGCATCCGGTAAACACTTTTGCATGAATGACGCCATGCAGCATTAGCAACTTGTCCAGACTGCTTTCCTGCCCTTCAGGTTTCCTTAAGTGTGGTGTCTTTGAGTCTTTAAGAAGACATTCTATTTTTAAAATAATTATTTCTACTGAGCAAAGGATTCAAGGATGAGTTTACTGGGAACATATATGGAAGAGTAAAAAGTTATACAATCTTGTTTGATGGGAATGATGGTGACTGACTTAGATGAATCAAAAGAAAAGAAAACAGAGAGTTTCAGAAGGGTGTTGGGTCTTAGGATGAGTCCTTCCTGCCGTGTGTTTACTACACTCTCTCCACCCTACTGATTGGGAGTGACCCAAGTCTGTTGTTCCTATAGTTGACGTCTTCTCAGAGTTTTCATTGACTGCAGCAGCTGAGACTTTGACTCCTCCACCTGCAGGTAGGGGATGGAGTTCCCGAGAAATTAAGGACCGATGGATAGCACCGAGAGAGGCATTTCTTCAGGCTGACGGAAACCACAAGCAGAGTTAACGCGGGAGACAGCCCACTTACGATACAAACTGAGGGATTAAGGGTTAATTTCTTAACCCTTCTGAGTCTCAGTTTTTTTCATCTGTAACATGGAGAACCCAATACCTATTGTAAAGATTAAAAGAGAAATGTTTAAATTGGGGGCTCTGACACTTAACTCACAAACTACAAATGTTAGTTCTTGTTCTTCGTCTCCTATTCATGGTAAAGCCATTAAGAAAGACCAAAGGGAACAAGTTGTACTAACACTAATGTAGCTCTGGATGACAAGGCGTCTGTTGAGCTGTGATGTGCCTACACAGAGTCTAGTTTACTATTTCATTAACTATATTAACATCTCATATTTCTTTCCCTGTCTATGGCAGAGGAATGACATATGGATAAAAATGGTCTTGTTAGGAGAATTTTAGGAGTTCTAGAAGCTTCTTAAAAAGAATTTCACCGTTTGGAAGGCAGGATACAGCAAAATGCAATTATTTGAAATTGAAGATAATTCTGGTGATTCTTAACATGTGGGGGCATGAGGACTGTGTGATCTTGCATGTTGTGTGATGAAGCTATGACCACCTAGGGATTCGAAGGAAACTTTCCAGAGTGTGGAGGGCAGGTCCCCAGCGCCCCTCCTTTTTGTGCCTCCCCAGGAGCCTGGATGGAGGTGAGGCTGCTGAACGGCACGGGGCGGTGCTCAGGCCGAGTGGAGGTCCTTGTCCAGGAAACGTGGGGGACCGTGTGTGATGACCTCTGGGACCTGGCCGAGGCCACCGTCGTGTGCCGCCAGTTGCAGTGTGGCCAGGCCATGGCGGCCCCCACAGGGGCCCACTTCGGGGCAGGCTCTGGGCAGATCCTGCTGGATGACATGCAGTGTGTGGGCAGCGAGAGCAACCTGGGGCAGTGTGTGCACGGGGGCCAGGCCGGGCACAACTGCGGACACCTGGAGGACGCCAGCGTCATCTGTGCAGGTGAGGGCTGTCACCTCTCACGACCTGACCACTGTCACAGTCGGTTGACACTAACAGAAGCCATTGGATAATGCACATAAACAACGTCATAGACCTTGATGTCTTGATCAGGCGCTGATGGTTCTCCGGCCCCCAACCCCAGCACAGGGCCTGAAGCTGCTCCTCCATCGGACATGCTCCCAGGTTGGTCCAGTCTTTGGGTCATTTGTTTTGGGTAAGCTTTTCCTTCTAAACATTATTTTGTTAAGTCATGGTAGAGCTTTTTCAGGGCTACGGGCAGAACCAGCACTCATAGCTCAGACCATCCCCCGTGAATATTCCTGCCCCCTTTTTTTGAGGGCTCCTCAAAGGATGCTGCCCACCATCCCATGTCCCCCATGGGCACCCTCACCCAGCAGGGCAGTAGGGCAAACCACCTTCACTGCTTGCTGGGCCTCAGATGCACACTGTGGGAAGTTCCTGGTGTATCAGAGAAAAGTCTGCCTCACAGCCCTGTCCACAAATCACTCCTGTGAATGCCATTCAGGGAGCAGTCCTTGGAAAGTCTGGTGGGACGAGGGCAGCAGCTCAAGTCCCCAAAGGAAGGTAGCTGGGGGCTCCCTGAAGCAATACGATGTTCCAGGGAAAAGATGCTCACCCACAAGGAGTGTTTCTTTGAGCAACCGAATGGTGGCTAGGCAGGTGGAAGGACTGGGAAGGTGGTCCCACTGCTCCAAAGCACTCTCGCAAGGCACATTCGAGCTGGTGTGTGATGACCTCGGGGGCTTGGGAGGCCACCCTGTGTGCTGGTGGCCGGAGTGTTAATTCTCCATGGCAGCCTCATTTCAGGATGCTGGGGTCACAGAGACACCATGGAACCGGCCAGAGAGAGTTCTGACAGTGAGTCTGTCTGGTTCACACAATGCTCTCTTCACTCCGGCAGGTGCTGAACCATCTGCCCACCACCCGGAAGGTAGGACAAAGCACGCGCATGCACCATTAGATGTTCTTTCTCAATCCCCTCTCGTGGGGCGCTAGACGATGGGGAGGGTAATGCCAGGAGAGGGCCTCGAGGTGCCAGTGCCGGCAGGTGGGAGGGACAGTAGGTGCATTCAGGGCCCTCCACATTCTGACCCAACTGACCTTCCCAAGCCTACCTGTCCCTCTGGTTGACTCTCCGCCCACAGCACTCCCTGGTCTTTCCTGATCCTGCCCTGCTTGTGGCTAGAATAACAGTGTCCGTGAATGACAAGCCGTGCACGTTACACCTGGTCCATCCTGAGCCATACCTCCTCCGCAGGGCATGGGGCCTTGCCAACACCAAGGGCCTTGGAGATGCACCATCTCCTGGGACACTCAGCATTTGCCACCTCATCTCCTGTCTCAAATCCCCAGGAAATGCCAGGATCCTCAAGAGCAGGGTCTCTGCCTCTTTCTGCTTTCTGCCTCCCCTACTACCCAAGTGTAGGAAGTGCCAGTAGGCAGTCTCCAGTCCAGACAGGGTAACAGGCACAATCTCTGTTCACGTTGACAGGTGCTGACTCCACAGCTGTGCTGCCTACAGGTACGACCGTGTGCAACATTCGCTGGCATAGACTAGACTTAGCCCGATGTGGGAAAGGTCATGAGGTTTAGAGCCAGATCTTCGTTTGATTCCCAGCTTCCTTCATTCACTCAGGTCCACCACATGCCAACCTCTGTGCCCAGCACTGGGGACACAGCAGTGGTCAAAACTCCCTTGTTTTTTTCTTTTATGGGATTTACACTCTCACAGGAGATATAGACCTGACCTATGATCACCCTCAGTTATGTAACCCCAGCCCAGTTATGTCACCTCTCCCATTTTCCTCCTCGTCAGAGCAGGAATGACTACGCATTGAATAAGGACATGAATATGACAATACCTAAATTTCCTGGCATCTAGAGGCACTCACACAGCAGTGGTTCCTTCTTTGGCCACATGTGGACCTAAGGGAGGTGGTGTGGGGGAAGGAAGGGCCCCAGGCTGCAGGAATTCGGTCCAGGTGGGCCTCTTGCCAGGTGAATTACCTTGACCCTCAGTCTCCGGTTATCAGAACAGGCCCATTGGATCCCATGGTCCCTACAATACCAGGCCTCTGACATTCTGTGACTAACAAGCAGAGCATAAGCAGCATGAACTGGCTGAATAATGCACACACCACTGTGGAAAGCAAGAGGTTGTCGTTGGAAAATGGAGACACAGGACTTACAGTATAGATTAAGGGGCACTTCCCTCCTCCGACATTTTATTATGAGAATTTTCAAATACACAGCAAATTTGAAGAATATAGCAATGAACTTCTACCTAGATTCTATCATGGATTTACAAATTCATCTATCATTCCCCTATTCATGCATCAATACATCTTATTATTTATTAAGGTTTGATTTATACACCATAAAATTCACCTATTTTAAGGTCTGTTTGGTGAATTTGGGTACTTGTGTGCAGTTGTGTAACCACCACCACAGTCCAGATGTGGATCAGTTCCCGCACCCTACAGGGTCTCCTCCTGCTGTTCCAGTCCATCCTAGCTGGAGTAGTGACGGCAGCATACGTAAGGAAAAGGCACAAAGAGAGAGATGATGGCCGGCAATGGCCTCTCAGACAGCAGGCCACTTGGGGCCAGTTGCCCTTGGGCTTTACTTTCACTCAGGGCCACGTGATGCATGTTAGTGTGTCAACAGGTGGCAATGCCATGTTCTGCCCTAAATGGAGACCTTGGGGATATGAGGTCACTAGCATTAGAATGCAGTGTCATCATTATTCCTGCTGAATCCTGGGAGGAGACAGGCACTCCCCTGAAGCAACTGTGCATCTTCTCCTAACGTTGTGACCATCCCTGATGACACTCCTTCCTTCCTTCTCCCCTAGCCCATGAGAACCTACTTCCCACATCATCAGTGGGCTCAGTGGCTCAACACCCACCTTCTTCTGCACCACCAGGTAGGGCTATGTCTTTTTGTCCTATGTCTTCTGAACAACTGTGTTCATTCAACCACATGTCGAATGAACGAGTGAATGAGCACGTGTCACTGGGGACATATAGAGCAGTAAACAGAGCAGACCCTCACGTGTGCTGAGTCCTCTGGGACGTCACAACAGAGTGTGGCGGATGCCGTGATGGGGAAGCATGTGAGCCATGGGTGCCCAGAAAGGGGTCTCCATCCAGACCCGACGGGGCAGCATACCAGGAAACCAGTCTAAGCCAGGGAATGGAGCATGAGGGGACAATGGGATTGTGCCAGGCAGAGGAGGACTCAGGCAGTTAAACTCCCTGATGGCAGGAGACAGCGCTTTCCAGATTAGAGCCTAGGGCTGGACGATGTCCTTACAGAGTTAGTGAAGAGTGAGGCGGCCGAGGCCCTCGAAGGTGATGTTTTGCTGAAATCAAAGATGAGTAAGATTGCGGGATATCCAGCCTTGAGTTGGGTCTTGGGTTTTCCTCTGGAGTCAGGTATACACTCCAGTCCTCTCGACCTGACCAGGAAGACACAGTCATGGGCACATGGCTCCTCCTGGCTGTGGGTGGGACAGGTTATATAAAAACGGGGTATGGGTAGAGAATAGGTGTATAAGTTATCTATTGCCATGCAAAACCACTCCCAAAACATAACTGCTTAAAACAACCACCATTTCTAACTGCTCCCGAGTCTGTGGAGCAGCTGGGCAGCTCTGCCGCCTGGGGTGGGCTCTGCTGATCTTGGCTGGGTTTGCTCACACATCTGTGGTTAGCTGCGGGTCAGTTAAAGACTGCCTGGCTTTTGATGGCCTCTCTCACACATCTGGCAATTCCATAGCTGCCATCCAAGGTGATAGAGGTGACAAGTCCACATGCCTAGCTCAGGTTTGTTCACATGATGCTCTCAGAGTTCCCGGGGTGAGCTGAAGCCTGCCCAGCGTCTCCAGGCCTCCCCTCTGCATGGCGCGCCAGTACTTCTGCTGTGTTCTACCAGCCAAGCGAGCAGTGAGAATACAGGCTCAGCCTCTTGATGGGAGGGGCCACAGCATCACTGAGCACAGGGAAGAGAAGAACTGTGGCCATTTTTGTAAATAACCTCCCACAGGCAAGCTGTCTTAAACCAGTGTGGATAAGGAAGACATCGTAGGCTTCCTAGAGCAGCTGTGTCTAGGGAATGGCTTGGGGTTCCTCGTGACAGCTAACGATTTCTGTAGCAATGTCAAGGAAGATGAGGACAGGGCAAAAGGTAGGGTAGACGACAGTGCAGTCGCCGGCAGCAGAGGGCACAGCTGCCACCCCTGACTGCTCTGTCCTTCCCTAGGAGGCTGGGCCCCCGTGCGGCTGGTAGGCGGCCTCGGGCGCTGCGTGGGCCGCGTGGAGCTTTTCTACCAGGGAGTCTGGGGGACCGTGTGCGACGACCTCTGGGACCTTCCCCAAGCAAACATCGTCTGCAGGCAGCTGGGGTGCGGCTGGGCTGTCTCAGCCCCAGGCGAAGCCCACTTTGGGGAAGGTGCTGGGAAGATTCTGCTGGACAACGTGCACTGCCGGGGGGACGAGCAGCGCCTTGAGGAATGCTCCCACAGTGGCTGGTTTTCCCACAACTGTGGTCGCGGGGAAGACGCCGGCGTGATCTGCTCAGGTAAACCCCTGCTCCCTGCCCAGGCAGGGCCCGGCTTCTGCACCTGCCTAGAGAATACTTTGCAAACGACGGTGTAAAATAACTGCTGAAAACAAACTGGCACTTTATTCGCTCACGGCAGATGTTCTCATCTCTCACACGTACAGATGCTGAGTATCCAACTGTCCCACCACCAGGTAGGGAAGCCGGGGTTTGTATGTGCAGCTTGTAAAATCTTGGGGAAGAAGCTCTGCTGGAAATGGAACGGGTCTTGTTCTCCAAGCCAGCGGAGTGACTGAGAGATGTGGAGTCACCTGATTGTCCCGCCGGAGAGCCGGACCGTGCCTTAGAAATCACCTAGTCCAGCCACGCTTTTTACCTCTCCCCCGCTCCCCTGTGCATTTCACACACAGGAAACAGGTTCTGGATTTTGCAGACTTCTGTATAGCCCCTTTGTTTTGCTAGTTCTAAGGGTTGCAGAGGGGATGGCAATGAGAAATGGATGGGTAGGGGGTGGCTAAGATATGAGCAACAGTCAAGGGTGCTTCCTGCCCAGCGGTAATGGCCCATGGGCCGGGTCTGGGCACAGCCAAGGTGAGCCAGTTGCATTTCCACCTTCCCGTTCCTGGTGCAGCCCTGGCCCCACAGAGCTTCCATTGCGGCCGGCTTCCCCATACACTCCCAACCCAGCACCATGCCAGTGCCCTCTCTCCCTCATCAGACCCTGGGGCCCGCGGTACCCTGCTGTTAGCCAGCTCTCAGTCAGAGAACAAGTTACACAGCTTGTCTGACAAGATCTGGTAAAGCTTCATTCATGCCCCCTGTGGGCTGTCGGCTCTAGCAGGTAAGAGCGAATTGGTCCAGGGAGAGAATCTTCAGTGGGAGATGCTGAGCAGAGTATCACAGGCCGGAGGGATGTTGGGGGTGTCAGGGAGAACCCACAGCATCTTTAGTCCTGACTCGGCATCTCTGAGCAGCACCAGGTCAAAGGAACCAGTGAGTTGGTGCTTCCTCCTGTTCTTATATCACAACCTCCCAAGTCCAACCCTTGGGTCACTTGGGAAGAGGCTCCAGGAGCCAGAATTTCATGTCTTTAATTTTCCTAGGCTCCAAATTGAAACTGATCTTGTTTGCATACATGACAAGAATAGTGCATCAAAGGCTGGAAAGGCTCTAGATCAGTGCATCTTCCCTCCCACATGTTAAAATGCCCTCTGTGCTCAGGCCTCTCCCCCAGAGACCCTGACTCAGTGGTTCCAGGAGGGGCCCGGACAGTGTATTTGTTGCAAGCTCCTCAGGATTCTCATTTGCAGACAGGGGTGTGGACCTCAGCACTGGCCGACAGTCCATGTGTCCTTTGTATGTTTCACAGGTCATCCATTGGCTGCCCTGGCAATGACAGTGGCTGCAGGTGAGAATTTTGTGTCCTCGGCTGCCCTGATCATCATCTTCTAGCTCAAGCCTTGAGTGATTCTTCAAAGAAATTTGAGCCAGAGCATGACTTCCCTGTCTGGGTCACCCCTCTGAGCCTCTGTTCTGGAGAAAGAGCCCAATAATGAAGGCCAATAAATTTATGTTCCAATTCCATTTCTATTTAGTCAAAGAAGGAAGTCCAGATAATCAAGCCATGCCAGGCTTTTTGGCTCCCAGCACAGACGCCAGGAGCAAAGGGCAGGAATGCAGCCACTAACACAGCAGCGTTGCAGGGTGTACCCAAGGCCATGATTTTAGAGGGCTTCCACCGTGATGAGCACATTCTTCTTCTCCACTCCTCCCCCTTCTCTAACAACCTCTGTCCTCCTTCTGTGTCCTTTCTTTTTCACCTGCCATTTTTCACCTCTGTTCTTGCCTGTGCCTTGGACTTCCAGAAGCTCCACTGAACTTTTCTTAGCACCACTTGGGAATAAAGGGCTAAAATAAGACTGATGCCAGGAGAGCCTGGCTGGTCCTTCTAGACACAGCCAGATGACCAGGGCCACTTCTCGCACAGCCAGATAATCTGATGCAGAAAAGCCAGCTGTTTCCATTGCCACTGGCATCACCTTTAATTTTGGACTGAGTGTTGGACAGGTGGATAGACAGAGAAGCAGGTGGAAAAACAAATGGACAGGTGGGAGGACAGGTGGACACAAAGCATCATCGGTATTAGAGGATTAAATGTCTCAGGGCGATGTCTTTCTACGTAATAGTGAATTTTTAAGAATGTAATTTTAATAAATTACAGCTGATAGTGGATGAATGCTGCCATCTTCGTATACACAGAGGCTCCACATTGGCTCAATCTTAACTGGGAAAACTGAAGGAGTACTTTATTCATTATTGCTAGTGATTGGACAAAAATAAAAACTACAGAGCCCACAACTAGGCAGTGACCAGTGGGAAAGGTTCTGGCTGATATTAGTTAGGTGAGGGCTCTTCCCAGCAAGCTCTTGTCAATGGTAGCACTCTCAAAAGAGACGAGAGATGTTTCAAAAGTCAGATGTGTTCATGCCCTAATTTCCTAAGTTTCCAAGACTTTTTAGACTAGTTTATACCTCTGATATGTCCTAAGGCATACCCAAAGTCATTACCAAAGTAATGACCAATGAAACCTTTTTCAGGAAAGAAAAATGAAAAGGAAAAAAAAGTACGAATTACAAAATTAGTAAGCTGAACAATGAAAAAACTGAAATGTTAAAGTACATTTCTGCATCTAGGAACATCTCCATGCGGCGGCATTATCACTAACTCATCTGGAGCGATTAGGAATCCCCCGCAGAATGAAATGCATGACAACATAACCTGTGTGTGGGAAATCAAGGCAAATGCAACTGATCACATACTGCTGGCATTTCCATACCTTAAGTAAGTCCTAAGTACGTTACTTAAGTACACTGTGTAGATTTTTAATTTTATTTTTAATTGATAAATAATAATTATATATAGTTATGAGGTACAATGTGTGTTATACGTGTATGCATTATGGAATGATTAAATCAGGCTAATTAACATATTCGCCACCTCGCACATACTTATCATTTTTGTGTGTTAAGAATTTTTAAATTCTACTTTTTTAAAAATTTTGGAATGTACAATACATTCTTATTAACTATCACCGTGTTGTACAATACATCTCTTGAACTTCTTTCTCTTGTCTAACTGAAACTTTATACCCTTTGACCAACATTACCCCATCCCCCCCACCTCTGGTAACCACCATTCTACTCTCCACTTCTATGAGTTTGACTTTTTTAGATTCCACCTGTAAGTGAGATCACACAGTATTTTTCTCTCCACGCCTGGCTTATTTGATTTGGCATAATGTCCTCTGGAGTCATTCATGTTGCAAATGACAGAATTCTCTTCTTTTTCAAGGCTGAGTAGTATTCCACTGTGTGTGTGCACGACTTATTTGCCCATTCATTCATTGATGGGCACTTAGGTTGTTTCCATATCTTAGCTATTGTGAATAATACCGCAATAAAATAGGAATGCAGATATCTCTGTGGCATACTGATTTCAATTCCTTTGGATACACACCCAGAAGTGGGATTGCTGGATCATATGGTAGTTCTATTTTTAGTTTTTTGAGGATCCTCCATACTGTTTTCCATAATGGTTGTACTAATGTACATTGCATTTTAATTTTGGTTTTTACATGTCTAGTACAGAGAAATACAACTGATTTTTGTGAGCTTCCGTGAATTTTTAATTAAAATGAAATTCACCTTATTACTTTGGATAGGTGCGCATGTGCATGAAAGAGAGAGAAAGGGAGAGAGGAGTGAGAGAGAGTGTGTTCTGTCCTGCTCATTAAAGATGCAGGCGCAGGATATCCCAGACATAATAAATCAGGAACTTTAGGTTTTAATGTTGTAAATAGTCAATGTTGATGTCACTCTTAGATGATACATGAATGATAAATTCATGATGAATTTCTTATGGAGATTAACCCCCAAGAACAACTTAAATTATTTATTGCTCTTGAATTTTGCTTAATCAAAATATTGCTTGGAATGGACAGCTAGTCAGGTTGAGGCGTGGAAATGGTTTTCTGATTCTAGCACTAGCAGCATCTGGACAAAACCTCACAGAGACGGAGAACAGCCCACAAAATCAGATGACTTCTGCAAAACCGGGCAGATTGGGAGCCCACTTCTCTCTAGGCAGGTTGGCTACCAGAAGCTTATAAGCGGGTTATTTGGAACTTGGAGCTCCGTCCTGCTGGCAGGCCCACAAGAAGCGAGCAGCCTCTCTCTCCTCTGGGCTCCCCCCGCCCCCATCGCCACATGGTGAAATTGCCTCGATTTGCCTGGCCCTGCCCTTGGCCTAGGCTGTGAGGTATCCTGCGGTCTCAGGCTGCCCCCAGCCCCTGAGCAGGGCTACACTTTGTGCCCGCCTTCTCCTTCCTCCTCTGGTTCCAGTCCCATTCCCTTAAGGCAGTGGCTCTCGGAGAGAAAACGTGGGATAAAAGGAATCTATGCTATGTTTGAGTGGCTGACAAGCTTTTCATCTGCCTCTGGCCTCGTAGTAACGAAGTCAAGCGTCTGTCTCATAGCACACCTCTGAGTCTTCTGATGAGGAGACCACGAGGCACCATGGTGTTTCCTTCCCCAGCCTCGACTGCACCAATGAGTACTTCGAAATCCTGGATGGCACCCCCTCCTCAGCACAGTCCCTGGGGAAGACCTGCTCCGGCTTCTACCTCACCTATGCCTCCTCCTCCAGCTCCATGACCCTCGTGTACTTCCGCAGCGTCAACAACATAGGAAAAAACTTCCTTGCTTATTATTATTCTGCGCCCAAGGGTAAGAATGGCGGTTAAGAGCAACCGCTCTAGAGCTGAGCTCTCGGCCTGGGTGCCGGTTACCGTCCCGCCACTTACTCTGTGACCCCGGAGAGCAACTTAACCTCTCCCGTCCCCGGTGCCTTTCCTGTATGGTGGGGATAACAGGAGAAGCTCACTTCCTAGGCTTGTTGTGAGAGTTACACGTAATGACACAAGGAAAGCACTCAGCAAATGACGGAACGGCATGAATGTTCCGTGATCGACAGCTTTGTCATGGGCTTTGTAGTTCCACGTGGAGATCTCGTCACGGTCGGCCCATTAGGAAGTCGTTTCTGAAGTTACTCCGAATCTAGTACTGGGGGAGGGTGTTTTAGGACCTACGGAAGAAGAAGGTGTGGCCCCAGCCTGAGAGAGGCTCACGCTCGCCCCAGAGGGAGTTCACGACAAACACGTGTGATGCGATTAGATGACAGATAGAATGTATAAGACTAAGACAAACAAACAGAGCAGATGAATAGACTAGAATATAGTAAATTGACGTGTGCATGCATCTCAACAAAAGACATCAGGAAAGAGAGAGCAATGAAGGCTAGGAGTATTAAGGAAAACGTGGGGGAAACAGCCGGCGAGGCTGTGACTGAAGAACGGAGGGCGGCTCAGGGGAGAGAGCAGCACGAGGCGTGCGATGAGAAGGCAGGCGGAAGCCGAGGGTTCCTGTGGAAGCGCAGTGCGCTCGAGCTTAGGTAATAACAACACCATCAGCAATGAAAATACTCAGAGTAACAGCTGACATTTATGGAATGCCTATTACATGGCAGGCAGCTTGTTAAGCACTTTACACGAGTTATCCTCACACAGACCCATGGTTCTGCCCCTTTTACAGATAAAGAAACTGAGGCTTGAGAGGTTCAGTGATTTTCCGAGGTCCTGCATTATTCACAGAGAGAAAATAGGCAGCTCACAGAACTGCAAACAACCAGCACCGGCTTTGTCCAGGACGTTCAGGGCAGTATCCCGTTCTCTCAGCGAGTGCCAGAGTGACTAACTGAGCACGCTCGGGACACATGTTATAAAACACATTGGAGATGCTCTGTGTCACAGAGTGGATCAGGGAAAATCACCTTAACTGTCATCAAACAGCTATTGACGATGATGTTTTCCTTGTGTTTGCAGAGGCGGCGACACAGACCCCACAGCTAATCAGTGAGTCACGTTCATGCTGTTACTTAACCTTCATCCCCAGCTCACGTTTCTTCCTCTGTCCCCTCTCCTGGTGCTTTTACTGTCATCATTCGCTGTCTGTCATAGATGTTTTCTACTTCCCTGTGTAAATGTACCACAGCTGAGAGATTCTGGCTGCACGGATTTTGCACAGGTGCGATGCCCATTCACACTGGAAGTAAGTTACACCTGTCAACATTCGGGCCACAGAATAGTGATAATTGTCAGTTTGATTTCCTCATTCCTTTTTTTATCAAAGACAGTAAGACACACCTAATCAGATATTGTGCATTTAGGGAAAGCTGACAATGCAGAAGCAAACAGAAGAGATGGCTGTTTTCCCCAAAAAGACACTGATTGGGAATGTTTGCATTTTAACACAGAATAGCACAATTTAAATATTATTATATTTCCAGTAACTGAGCAGAAGAAGGGAATATTATTCTTGTTGGACCCCACACATTTGAGAAACATCAAAACATACATGAAAGGAGAGTTCGATTTAGGAGGTCACTTATTATAAAGATTATAGGGAGAAAGAATCCGCTGGAATTCTGGCATTTCGTGAAACTTGGGCTCAGAATGCTGCCCTCTTGACTTGCCAAGTCCCCCCTTTTTATTTAAGGGCATCTTCTTGTATCCACAGCCATCCCGACAGCACCACCCAAGACAGTGACAGCAAGACCAGGTAAGCCCTGAAACGCATCCATTCGTTTACCAAGTGTCCTTTCCTCTCGGTGCTTGATTTGTACCCGCTTCATGCGCAGAAACTTGGCCAACTGCAAATAGTTCATGTTTTCTCAAATGGGCCAATTGACTCTGCCCAAACTTTTAGGGCCATTCAAAACTTTTGGGATCTTTTGGCTCTAGCATCCCAGGACAAGCAAAATTCATTTTTTTTTTTTTTTGGTGACTTTCAGAGTCATCGAAGCCTAAGCAGCTTATAAGCACCCTGTGTTGCGTGTTGGGATTCTGCCTCTGCTTGTTATGACAGTTCTGACCATAGTTAACATCACTTCCGCATCTCTAATAGCCTTTTCAAAATGAATGGAGTGTCAGAGCTGTTCCAAGGCAGTGAGACAGAATAGCAGAGAAAAAAATAGTGAGCTTCGGAATCAGGAGACCTGAGTTTAGGCCTGCTACTTACCAGATGCGGGTTTGGGGTGAATCACTTTGCTTCTCCAACTTTCAGTTTCCTTATAGATAAAATTGGTATGCCAATAATCTTCTACTCACCTTCCTGAGTTATTTTATAAACATGAAGGTGAACACATACACACACACACACACACACACACAGAAAAGAACTTCATAAAATCACAAGTCATTGTGCAAATTGTTTATAATGTTTTTCCCAGTTTAGTTAAAACAGATTAGTACATACCTCTGAAAAAATACATACTTAATTAACAGACTTTTTAGGCTAAATGTTACTAACAATCCTAATGACTTGCCAACTTCCCACCGGGAGGTTGACTAGTTGACTAACTCTGACCAGGTTCTCCCTCCCTAACAGAGTGTGGGAGTGGGGAGCTCGCTAGCTCATGGGAAGGGTGCGGTGCCCCCAGAGGACGGTAGTCACCGGGTCTCTGTCTGCAGGGGACTGGCCAGAGCTGCGGCTGGTGGGCGGCTCAGGCCGGTGCTCAGGACGTGTGGAGGTCCTCCACCAGGGAGCCTGGGGCACTGTGTGTGACGACCTGTGGGACCTGAACGAAGCCGAGGTCGTGTGCAGACAGCTGCGGTGTGGTCGGGCCATGTCCGCCCTTGGGAAGGCCCACTTCGGCCCGGGCTCAGGAGACATCTTCCTGGACAACCTCCAGTGCGCAGGTGTGGAGCGCTACCTGGGCCAGTGCGCCCACTCGGGCTGGTCGGAACACAACTGCGGCCACCACGAGGACGCCGGTGTCATCTGCTCAGGTATCCTGTCCCCTCTCAGTTGGGCACTGCCAGTCCCAGAGTGCTTCGAGACCACCCTGCTAGCATTCGGATCAGCCAGGGACAAAGACAGGGTCCTCAAACACGTAGTATTCGATTTTTGCTGTATCTTTTTTAGCTTGGTTAAAACTTAGCTTTGACTTGGTTTGAACTGCTAGCCTCCAGAATAAAACCTCCTGATTTTCTAATCTGGTAATCAGTATTGCCAAAAGTATGTGTGCTTTACTGAAATGTGCAAAGAGCATGTTTAATGATGGGAACTTTTCAGGAGGAGAGGCAGCCCAAGATGGTGAGGCTGGGAGAGAGGTTGGAGCGGCAGCCCGAGTCTGGCTCCCGGAGCCAGCACGGACCCGCAGGCTGTATGTGGGCAACACTTAAATTCTCTCTTAGACATAGGTGGTAATTCTGCCTTGTGACAAATTTTTTTAAATACTCTGGATTTACTCGTGTGTAAGCAGTTAGCTGGGAGTAAGTTAGCCAACTCAGGAATGTCCGTTAATAACCCTTTCTGATAATGAGATGCCTTTTGGTAAACTAAAAACTGTAATATCTGATGTGACTTGAAAGAATCCGTAACCGTAACTAGAAGTGGCGCCCACTACATAGAGTTGTCCACGTAAGCAGCAGCTCAACTGTACGTCAGCACCTGCTACCTGCGACTTCTAATTCGAGGCACATATTTAAAAGCATCGTCTTGTGCGTTGGTGCATGCTTCTATCCATCTGCTTGCATGCGTGGCACATATAACCTAGTCACAGCCTCATGGTACATGTTAGTCCCAAGTTTTGATGCTCTAGAGGATGATCGTCTAAATCTGAGGTGACCTCAAAGATCCCCAAAGTGAAACTCAACCACTACAAAGTCAATACTTTAGGCCAGATCATCCCAAATGTGCCCTTCATACCTGGACGTTTTTCCACAGTGCAGCGGCAAACCAACAACCAGGGAGAAGCTGACGTTTGTAGCCACAGACGAATCTGCTTCTCCCTGTACCATGTTATTTAAAGGACTAATTTTTCCCTTATCAGATCCATAAACATGTATAAGGATATAATGGAAATCTTCATCTTCAGTTATTAAAGTCAGGATTTTTTAAAAATGCTGACATACTTATTCTCTCTACAAACAGATGCCGAGGAGTCACTTTTTAACAGTCCAGGTCAGTCACACCTTTTGTCAGTGGCAGTGAAATACCAGCTGTTCTTGATTTTGTCCTGGAGCTCCTTGTTCTTCCAGCTTGAAGTTCGCTGCCTGTCTAAACCGCAGAAATTTTCACACCACTGAGATGCCGTGACGAAGTCTTATCTGGAATTGCATTTGATTTTTACATGTGATGATGGCTTTGTGTGCGTGTGTGTGTGTGTGTGTGTGTGTGTGTGCATGCATGTCTATGTATGTAAGTCCATAGTTTCTAGAGACACACACAGAAGGAAATGGCCTTTCATGGTCTTTTTGCATATGCTGTTCCCTCTGCTAGGACTTTCTCAGCCCCTCCCCTGACCGGCTCCTTCTCACTTTTTAAGAGGTATCTCCCCTGGCCCCTCCTCTCTACTATTCCCTCGGTAGAAACCTGTTCTTTTCCTCTGATACATTCATCACAGTGTGGAGTAATACACTGTGGCACTGTCTGTATTTGACTAATTAATAGACTCCAGGCCCCTGAGGGCAGAAACCATGTCTCCCGGTTTAGGGCTGTAGCATCAGTGCCTACCATGAAAGACAATTGCTAAGTACTTGAAATGAAATGAAATTGACTGAAGACCCCACCACCTGCAACTCAGGAGCACATGAGAAATGTGATGAGCAAGCCCCAAGGCTCAAGACCAGGGGGGGCTCCCTGCAACCTGTCCCTGAGCCTGGTGCTGGTGGACCAGGTGGGGTCTTTTGGGGACTCACAAACACATATCTCTTGTCTGCAGGGGACTGGCCAGAGCTGCGGCTAGTGGGCGGCTCAGGCCGGTGCTCCGGACGCGTGGAGGTCCTCCACCAGGGGGCCTGGGGCACTGTGTGTGACGACCTGTGGGACCTGAACGAAGCTGAGGTTGTGTGCCGGCAACTCAGGTGTGGGCATGCTGTTTCTGGCCCCGGCGAGGCTCACTTCGGCCCAGGCTCAGGAGACATCTTCCTGGACAACCTGCAGTGCTCCGGGGTGGAGCATTACCTGGGCCAGTGCGCCCACTCGGGCTGGTCGGAGCACAACTGTGGCCACCATGAGGATGCTGGTGTCATCTGCTCAGGTACCTTCTCCCCTCTGAGGCAATAATTTCTGACGCTGGGGTTGAAGACGTTTTGAAAAACTGTGTGTCCTGGGTGGAATTGTCCTCCATCCATCTACCTGCTCCTTCCTCCAGCATCTCCTCTGGACAAAGGCCCTGCCATGTTGCACAGGGGAGGCAGCTCTGGGGTCACACAGGGGAGGTCTCCAATGTTAGTGAACACAAGCACCACCTGGGGCATTAAATAGAGATTCCAGGGATCCGTCCCCAAGGGGCTCAGAAATCTGCATTGTAACAAGTAGTCCAGGGATTCTGTATAAGAGAGGCCAAGGATAATTCAGCCCTGGCAGCACAGAACAGAGTTGACCCAGCTCTCATGGCCAAAGACCTTGCCAGAGGAGGGCCGAAGTTGCCCAGAGGGCAACTGGTACTCTGGGTTGCTATACTCAGAAAGCCCATAGTCCTCTCCTCTTCATCCCCTGCCCACACCTTTGTTACTGCAAAGAGATTGACCTATTTCCTTTTTTTTATGCATTCAGACGCAGAGGACCTACCTTTGCCCACACCTCCAGGTATGTCCATATTTTTTTCTAGTCCAGGCAACTTTCCTGTAATAACAATAATAATCGCAGCAAATACTAAGAACCAGACACTATTCTGTGCTGTTCACATATATAACTTTTGCAATCCCCACAAGAACCCCTTAAAATAGATATTTGGATTATTGGTATTTTCCAGATAAACTGAGACACAGAAAGTTAGCAAGGTGCCCAGGGCTGGCTAGTAGGTTTGAACCTGAGTTGGCAACGCTCTTGGCTGTCAGTCTCATTACCATGCCATTCACTGGTCTGGCTACACAAAGACCAGGCACAACTAGAGTAAGGGTGGGGACATGTTTTGCTCAGATCCTTTCGAATTCTCAGGACAGTCCTAGAAAAGGGCATTGTATATTATATTGACAGAAGAGAAATTTGAGACACAGGTAGGTTAAGTAACTTTCTCAAGATCACTCAGCAAGTTAACAGTAGAACCAAGTTTTGACACTGATCAGTCTGACTGCAAAGTACATGCTCTCAGGGATCTTATGACTTTTGCCTATTTTTAAAGACCTTATAATTTAATGATTGAATGATATTCATTTGTAATAAAAACCAAAATTAGAAAAATCGGCCAACACATGCACTGAAAATTCTGAAATGATGCCAGAGGTGAATGAAAAGGTATTTCGTTTCATTGCATTGTTGATGCATTGTCTGTGCATCTTCTCAGCAGCAGGCATGATGCAAGGGTTTCTGGATAAATTAACTTATTTCATCCTCACAGTTGAGGATTAGGGAGATTAAAAAGCCTGCCCAAGATAACCTGATTAGAAGGTGTCAGAAATGGAATTTACAAGGCCATCTCTTGCCCTTTGAATGCACCTGGCTGTCCCCACACAGCCTCAGAGAACACACACAAGTCACAAGTCATTGGTATTGAAGGTATATCTCAGGAGTAGAGCATCTGACTGCACAAATCATTGGCAGAAACATCTCTCTCAGGCACTTGCCTAGAGAAGACCTTGATGTGTTCTGGGTGTTCCTACAGGAAGGCCAGCTTTATGTGTTAAGGTCATGAGTGAGAGCAAAGGGGCTGTCTAAAGCTAAAGGGCCATGGTTAGGGTCAAGGGCAGTGGATATTCAAATGAAGCCTCATCCATAGTTTCCTCATTTATGTAAATTACATGGATGGCAGAGAAATGAGGATAACGATGTAGAGTGAAAGAAGTCATCTGGTTATATATTACTATCCTAAAACTTAGTGGTTTAAAGCTCACACCATTTATATGTATATGTCACAGTTTTGTGGGTTAGGAATTTGGGCAGAGCTCAGCTGGGAGATTCTTCTGCTCCACAGAGCATTGAGCAGAGTCACTCAAGGGTGTTCATCTGGTGGCTGGTCTGGAGAGTTCAAGACAGCTTCACATACATGCTTGGTGCCTTGGTGGGTTGACTGGAAGGATGGGCTCATGCAGAGCCCTCTTCCATTGCAGGCGGTCGCAGGACTTCTTCACATGGTGTCTCCAAAAGGGTAGTCAGACTTCTTATAAGGTGGCTTAGGGATGCCTGAGCAAGCCAATGTTCCCAAAGACAGGAAGGGGAAGCCACCAGTCTCTTAAGGCACAATGCCACTTCCTCCACGTTCTGTTGGTTAAAGCAGTCACAGAGCCCACCCAAGTTCAAGGGAGGGAACCTAGACCCCACCTTGTGACAGGAGGAATGTCTAAGAATTTTTGGCCTCCTTTAATCTGTCACAGGACCACAGAGAATAGTCACTCAGCACCTTCAGACTCTTCTCAATTTGCACTAAGTACATTGATGTTTCTAAGCAAATCCTTTACATTTCACTAACATGTAGATGACACTAAATGGTTTTCTCCTGGATGTCATCATTATCTCCTCTTATTTTTCCTCTTAGGTCCTTCTACAACTTCTCGGGATCATATAACAGGTAGTCACTTATTTTAAATTGAAATGGTAACTCCAGGCCAAGAGAACCGTCACTGTAGACAATAGACAGTGTGCCCAGGACATAGCACAAAGGAGAGCCAGGCATGGTGTGGGCGAGTGGCCTGCTTTTCTGCTGCCACTCTGCACATACTGACTTTTTAACAAGAGGATCAGGCTGAGAAGGGGGGATGTGTATCTGCCCCAGTCAGAGTAGGAAGGAGGGTAACAAGAGACTTGAAGAGAATGTGGCTCCTTAGTCCATCTGGCCCACAGTCGGCCCACCTTCTCTGGGTATAGTCCTGTAGGAGGCACCAGTCCATCACCCCCTGACACGTGTACAGCCCAACTCCTGGAGGTTTCAGTGTCAGTCTGACCTGGCCTCATTATTGTAGCCCACAAATGCTATTAGTGGTAGAACTACAGGGTGACTGGGAGCATCGCCACTTCCTGCCCTCCATTTCGGAAAAGACTAGGAATCTTAGGGATTCCAGGAGGATCACAGGTTGGTCAGAGGGAGCAGAAAGAAGATAAATCAAGCAACTTAATAATTTAGGGACAAATTCAATAAAGCATATTGTGTTTCAAATTTCCTCCAAAATAATTTGATGATTCTAAGTTTTCTGCTTCTTTGTGTGACATGCTGCTTTAAACATATACACGTATGTGTGTGCATGTCTGTCTATGCTAATGACAACCAGTATGAAAGAATTAGATTTCATGTTATCTTGTCTAACCCTTATATATCAAAAAACCTGCAAGTTCCAGTCTTAGAGCAAATTCTGAGTTAAAAGAAACACAATTTACCCAACAAAAGTGATAAAAGATACTTAAAGGAGGTGCCAGTCATCATCGCTCCCAAACAGTCCACATGTCCCTTTCCCTTCATCTCCAATTTATCAGCCCCTCGTTGTTCTAGAGCCTCTTGCTCCCCAAACCTCCTCAAACTCTTCCCTTTCCCAGGCATGTACAGCCTGTGTTTCTTTGTCTCTCCTTCCCAATCTCTCATTTTGTAAATCTGCTCTGCCTCTCTCCCAGCAAGCAAACATCCTTCTACTGTAGAAAGGAGGAGGAGACAGTAAGCAGAGAGGACAAATACAACATTTTCCTTATCAGGTTCCGGGAGAGAGGGAAAAGCAGTGAACTCTCACATATTAATCTTTTTTGGCCCATCGGAATTAAATTGAATAGACCCTCCTTCCCAAGAGACATTTAAACTAAAGGTCTACTCAGACAGCTTGCGTGTGCCCACCCAAGATGCTGCCGCCAGACTCCACCCAACCACTGGATGGGAGCTGGTCTTTACAAGGATTACCAAGTGACACCATGTGGACACATCCTGACATCCTTTTTCCCTGTTGTTTCAGGAGGAAGTAACTCTTGTGGAGGGGTCATTTCTAGTCTCTCTGGCTCATTTTCTAGTCCACAGTATCCAGAAAACTACCCAACAGATGTCCAATGTTTCTGGGAGATCCACGTGGATAAAAAATTTCACATAGAACTCATGATTCCAAATCTGAAGTAAGGAAACAACTTTGAAAGAAAAGGTTCTATCTAAATAAGAATATTGGTTTATGAGATCAAAATAAAGATATTTCCTTTAGTGAGAAACAGTTAAGGGTGAAACAGAAGAACACAAAATTCTATAGTCTTTCCAAGTCAAAGTTTGGGATAATTTTGCAGCACTGTCCGATGAGTTACTTCTAGATTGAAAAGTTCAGTAAGTGGTTTATTAACATATTTGACTTAACCTTATTTTGATAGTTTTTATTTGTTTTCTAAAAATATCACAAAAATCTCAAATAGCTTTGTTTTTGTTGCACACTAGGTAC
>CAUYSK010094774.1:0-29411 GCA_963575035.1 Avahi laniger
TTTTTTTTTTTTTTTCTAGATATATTTTCAACTGTCCAATTAATTTCTTTCTATTTTTGGGTAGAGATGGGGTCTCGCTCTTGCTCAGGCTGGTCTCGAACTCCTGAGCTCAGAACGATCCGCCCACCTCGGCCTCCCAGAGTGCTAGGACATTTTTTTGCTATCATGAAGAATGTTGCTATGAATGTTGGTGTACAAGTTTTTGTATGGAGATACGTTATCGTGTCTTTCTTGTGTACACCTAGGAGTGGAATTGCTGGTCATATGGTATGATCAGGGGTCTTGATTGCAAACAACAGAAACTGCCTCTGGTCCTCTAGAACAAAGAGGAAGTTTATTGGCAGGATAGTGGAGGCTTCCAGAATCCACAAGGGAGAGATTAAAGGGCTGGGCCTAGGAAATGGGGCAAGAGCCACAAAAAGTTCAGTGGTCAGCCAATGGAGCCACATACAGGGTTGTCCCATAGAAATGCTTGGGCCTGGCTGGCACAGTGGCTCATACCTATAATCCTAACACTTTGGGAGGCCGAGGCAGGAGGATTGTTTCAGGTCAGGAGTTCGAGATCAGCCTGAGTAAGAGTGAGACATCTGTCTGTACAAAAAATAGAAAAATTAGCTGGACATGGTGGTGTGTACCTGTAGTCCCAGCTATTTGGGAGGCTGAGGCAGGAGGATCGCTTGAGCCCAGGAGTTTGAGGTTGCAGTGAGCTATGATGATACCACTACACTCTAGCCCGGGCAAAGGAGAGAGACACTGTCTCAGAAAAAAGAAAAGAAAGAAAAAGAAGAAAAGAAAAGAAAAGAAGAAAAGAAATGCTCGGGCCTGTGCCCTATTGCAGCCTGCCCTTCTGGTTCTTGCCCAAGATTCGGTCTAGGAGAGAACCCCCAATTGGCCAAGCCTTATGTGTCACTTCTCCTCTCCTTACCAGCTCCAGGCCAGGGAGAGGAATGACCCGGCCACTTCAGTCCAAGAGCACAAGGGAGGCATCACACAATGGACAGTTTCCCCAAAAGGGAAAAAGTAAGGCAACAATATGAAGTTGGAATTGGGATAAATACTGGACACCCAACCAAAGGACAAACGTACTAGAGCAGGACCAGATTATGAGGGGAAAAAGGAAGGGAGGAACAGAGAAAGAGAGCAGAGCCACGGCCTTACGCTGATTCTGAAGTCACTCAACCTCTGGATTTCCAGTTACATTATCCGGTGTGACTGGGATTTTCTGCTGCTTGCAGCCGAATGCATCCTAACCGGTAAGTAGCAATTACACATAAACACCAACGAGGGACAGCAAAAGTCAAGAAAACCAGTGAGAAGACTTGAGTCCCAGCCCCAGTTCTGCCCGGTGCCCCTAAGCCAAAGCATTTGGTTTCTGAACCTCAGTTTTCTCTTTGTTTCAGAGTTGTGAAGTGAAATGAAGGATTTAAGAGCCCTGGGTAGACTAGTCTAAAGTGCAAAGGATTATTATTCTTCCCATAGGCTCTCATAATCAAACAAAACGGGAGCAAAAACATGGTAATAAATGAACAAGCAGCTGTTTTCTCAAAGGTTTTAATATTCCAGGTTCCCATTTGGCCTAAGTTTTCATGTGTTCTCTGTCCTTGGAGGCTGGGTGGGAGGTGGTGGAAGGTAGCAAAGAAAAGGAAAGGCTTTGAAGCAGAATTAGGTCAAAGCTGATCATTAAACAGCATGCAGATTTGCGGAATTTGCTTTTCCTTTTCTCTATACTCTTAAAGAAGCACTGGGGAAACGGCAGGAGGGGAAGGAAGGAGGATGCCAGATGTTTTACCTTCACTCTCTTATTTTATCCTTACTGCAGCCCTTGGAGGTAAGGCCGATTGCCTCCATTTCTCAGCTGCGGAAATGGCTCGCAGAGGGGAAGTCAGCTGCTGTAGGTATGAATTTAACTTAGCCCCATCGGAATCCAGACCCCAGGCTCTTTTTCAGCACGCCTCACCAGCTCCCAGGAAAACATAAAAACATATTCCATTTGGCATCTGAACTCCAAAGTTTAAAGCCCCTGAGAGAGGGCTGAGGGAAGGCATTGTTTCCTCAGGTTAACTTCAGGTATTCTTTTTCCTTGAGGGAGGCAACGGTGGTATCAAAAGAACACGGTCATATTTGTAAATACCAAGGATATCTTTGAAGGGCACTCAAGAAATTGGTCACAGTGGGTGACTTGAGTGTGGCAAGAGAAGAAACTGGGTGACTGAGGGACAGAGAAGAGAAAAACTTACTTTTCACTGCTGGCATTTTCCTTTTTTTTTTTTTCAATTAATATTATTTTTAGAGCAGTTTCAAGTCACAGCAAAATTGTGTGGAAAGTGCAGATATTTCCAATGTAACCCCTGTCCCCACACGTGGCTGACCTCCCTCACAAACATCCCACACCAGAGCAGTACGTTTGCCACGATTGATGAAGCTGCACTGACACGCCATTGTCACCCAGAGTCCGCAGTCTAGGGTTCAGTCTTGGTGTTGTACATTCTGTGGGTTTTAACAAAAGTATGATGACATGTATCCGCCATTGTAGTTTCATACAGAATAATTTTACTACCCTAAAAATCGTCTGTACCCTGCCTGTCTGTACCTCCTTCCCCTCAGCTCCGGGCAACCACTAATCTTTTTATTGTCTCCATACTTTTGCCTTTTCCAGAATGTCGTGCAGTTGGACTCATATGTTGTGTAGCCTTTTCAGACTGGCTTCTTTCACTTAGTAATATGCATTTAATCTTCCTCCATGTCTTTTCATGACTTGATAGCTCATTTCTTTCTAGTGCTGAATAATATCCCATTGTCTGGATGTATCACAGTTTATTTATCCATCCACTTGCTGAAGGACATCTTGATTGCTTCCAAGTTTGGGCAATTATGAATAAAGCTGCTATAAACATCTGGGAGCAGGTTTTTGTATGGATATAAGTTTTCAGCTCCTTTAGATAGATACCAAGGTGTGCAATTGCTGGATCATACGGTAAGAGTGTGTTTAGTTTTGTAAGAAAGTGCCAAACTGTCTTCCAAAGTGGCCGTACCATTTTATATTCCCATTAGCAATGAATGAGGGTCCTTGTTGCTTTACATCCTCACCAGCATTTCATGTTGTCAGCGTTTTGGCCATTCTAATAAGTGTGTAATGGTATCATTTTTGTTTTAATTTGCTATTTTTTAATGATATATAAAACTATGCCATTGTTTAGCATCTCTCGCTCCCTTTTTTTTTTTTTTTTTTTTTGTGATGAAGGCTGACCCTGTTGCCCAGGGTAAAGTGCAGTGCTGTCATCCTAGCTCACAGCAACCTCAAATGCCTGGGCTCAAGTGATCCTCTTGCCTGAGCCTCCTGAGTAGCTGGGACTACAGGCATGCACCGTGATGCCCAGCTAAGTTTTCTATTTTTAGTAAAGACTGGGTCTTGCTCTTGCTCAGGCTGGTCTCAAACTCCTGAGCTCAAAGAGTGCTAGGATTGCAGGCATGAGCCAGCGTGCTCAGTCCTTTTGAACATCCTTTTATATGCTTACTTGCCATCTGTGTGTCTTCTTTGGTGAGATGTCTGATCAGGTCTTTTGCCTATTTTTTTTTTTTTTTTGAGGCAGAGTCTCACTCTGTTGCCCTGGCTAGAGCGAGTGCTGTGGCATTATCCTAGCTCACAACAACCTCAAACTCCTGGGCTCAAGCAATCCTCCTGCCTCAGCCTCCCAAGTAGCTGGGACTACAGGCAGGCGCCACCATGCCTGGCTAATTTTTTCTATATATTTTTAGTTGTCCAGATAATTTCTTTCTATTATTTTTAGTAGAGACGGAGTCTCGCTCTTGCTCAGGCTGGTCTCGAACTCCTGAGTTCAAACAATCCGCCCGCCTCGGCCTCCCAAAGTGCTAGCATTACAGGCGTGAGCCACGACGCCCGGCCAGGTCTTTTGCTTATTTTTAAATTGGGTTTTTTGTTTTCTTATTTTTGAGCTTAAGAGTTCTTTGTATATTTTGGATAACAGTCCTTTATCAGGTGTGTCTTTTGCAAATATTTTCTCCCAGTCTGTGGCTTGTTTTTTCATTCTTTTGATATTGTCTTTGAAAGAGCAGAAGTTTTTAATTCTAATGAAGCCCAACTTATCAGTTCTTTTATGAATCATACCTTTTGTCTTGTATTTAAAAAGTCATTGTCATACCCACAGTCATCTAGATTTTCTTCTGTTTTCTTCTAGGAGATTCATAGTTTTGTGTTTTGCATATCTGATGATCGATTTCAGCTGAATTTTGTGAAAGGTATAAGTCTGTGTCTAGATTTTTTTTTTTTGTATGTGGATGTCCAGTCGTTCCAACACCATTTGTTGAAAAAACTATCTTTGCTCTATTATATCGCTTTTGCTCTTTTGTCAAAGATCAGTTGACTATATTTAAGTGAGTTTATTTCTGTGCTCTCTATTCTGTTCCATCAATCTATTTATCTGTCTTGTCACAAACACCGCATTGTCTTGATCACCATAGCTTTATAGTTAGTCTTGAAGTTGGGTAGTGTCAGTCTTCTGACTTTGTTTTTCTCCTTTCGTACTGATTGTCTATTCTGGGTCTTTTGCCTCTCCATATAAACTTTAGAATCAATTTGTCCCCATCCACAAAATAATTTTCTGTTATTTTGATTGCATTGAATTTATAGATTAAGTTGGGAAGGGCTGACATCTTGACAATATTGATTCTTCCTATCTGTAAACATGATGTATCTTTTCATTTATTTAGTTGTTTTTTGATATCTTTCACCAGAATTTTCCGGTTTTCCTCATGTGGATTTTGCACATAATTTATACCTAAGTATTTCATTTTTTTAATACCCAAGTGTAATATTTCTACCTAAGCATTTTACACCTAGATATTTGTTTTTGGGGAAGGGTATACTAATATAATGGTAATGTGTTTTTAATTCCAAATTTCACTTGTTCATTGCTCGTATATAGGAAAGTGACTAACTTTTGTATATTAACCTCTCATGCTGGAACCTTGCTATAATTGCTTATTAGTTCTAGGAGTTTTTGTTTGTTTATTTGTTAATTCTTTCAGAGTTTCTGCATAGACATTCATGTCATCTGTGAAAATGGGCAGTTTTATTTTTTCCTTCCTAAGCTGCATATCCTTTATTTCTTTTTCTTGGTCTTATTGTGTTAGTTAGGACTTCTAGTACAATATTGAAAAACAATGGTGAGAAGGGATATTCTTGCCTTGCTCCCGATCTTAGTGGGAAAGCTTTGAGTTTTTCACCATTAAGTATGATGTTAGCTGTAGGTTTTTTGTAGATGTTTATCAAGTTGAGGAAATTCTCCTCTATTTCTAGTTTGCTCAGACTTTTTTATCATGCTTGGACACTGGATTTTGTCAAATGCTTTTTCTGCATCTATTAATATGATCATGTGATTTTCTCCTTTAGCCTCCTAATGTGATGGCTTACATTAATTGATTTTTGAATGTTGAGCTCACTTTGAATACCTGGGATAAATCCCACTTGGTTACTGCTGTAGACTGAATATTTGTGTCCCTTAAAATTCATATGTTGAAACTTAATACCCAATGTGAATGTATTTGGAAGTGGGGCCTTTGGGAGGTGATTAGCTCATGAGGCAAGAGCCCCCATGACTGGGATTAGTGGCTTTATAAAAGAGACCCCAGAGACTCCATTGTCCTTTCTACCATGTTAGGATGTAGAGAAAAGATGCCCATCTATGAACCAGGAAGCAGGCCCTCACCAGACACCAAATCTGCTGTCATCTTGATCTTGAACTTCCCAGCCTCTAAAACTGTGAGAAATAAATGTTTGTTACTTAATCCACCCAGTTTATGGTACTTTATTATAGCAGCCGGAATGAACTAAGACAGTCATGGTGTATAATTCTTTTTATACATTGTTGGATTTGATTTACTAATATTTTATTGAGAATGTTTGCATCTATGTTCATGAGAGATACTGTCCTGAATTTTTCTTTTCTTGTAATGTCTTTGTCTGGTTTTGGTATTAGGGTAATAGCTTCATAGAATGAGTTATAAAGCATTTACTGTGCTTCTATCTTTTAGAAGAAATTATAGAGAGTTGGTATAACTTTTTTGTTAATTATTTAGTAGAATTCACCAGTTAACCCATCTGGGCCTGGTGCTTTCTCTTTCCAAAGGTTATTAATTGTTGATTAAATTTCTTTAATAAATATAGGCCTATTCAGGTTTCTTCTGGTGTGAGTTTTGGCAGATTATCTCTTTCAAGCAATTGGTCCATTTCATCTAGGTTATCAAATTTCTGGGCTAGAATTGCTCATATTGTTCCTTCATTATTCTTTTAATATCCATAGATCTGTAGTTAAGTCCCCTCTTTAATTTCCAATATTAGTAATTTGTGTTTGTTTTCTCTCTCTCTCTTTTTTTTTTCTGAATCTGGCTAGAGGCTTACTGATTTTATTGATTTTTTTTTTTAAAGAACCAGCTTGTAGTTTTATTTATATTCTCTGTTGATTTCCTAATTTTTATTTCTTTGATGCTTTTGCTCTAATTTTTATTATGTCTTTTCTTCTACTTCCCTTGGACTTTATTTGATCTTCTTTTCCTAGTTTCCTAAGGTAGAAGATTAGATTATTGAGTATAAATAATATATTCATTGAATGCTATAAATTTCCCCTAAGCAGTGCTTTTGCTGCATTCCACAAATATTGATAAGTTATATTTTCATTTAGTTCCAAATATTTAAAAATTTATCTTGAGATTTATTCTCTTACCCATGTGTTATTTTGAAATGTGTTGTTTAATCTCTAAATATTTTGGTATTTTCCAGCTATCTTTCTATTATTGATTTCTAGCTTAATTTTCTTGTGGTCTGAGAACAGATATTATGTGATTTTTATTCTTTTAAATTTGTTAAGATGTATTTTTTTTTTTTTTTTTTTGAGACAGAGTCTCACTCTGTTGCCTGGGCTAGAGTGCCATGGCATCAGCCTAGCTCACAGCAACCTCAAACTCCTGGGCTCAAACGATCCTTCTGCCTCAGCCTCCTGAGTAGCTGGGACTACAGGCATGCGCCACCATGCCCGGCTAATTTTTTCTATATATTTTTAGCTGGTCCAGCTAATTTCTTTCTATTTTTAGTAGAGACGGGGTCTCACTCTTGCTCAGGCTGGTCTCGAACTCCTGAGCTCAAACAATTCACCTGCCTCAGCCTCCCAGAGTCCTAGGATTACAGGCATGAGGCACTGTGCCTGGCCTGTTAAGGTGCATTTTTATGGCCTAGAATGTGGTCTATCTTGGTGAATGTTCCATGTGAGCTTGCGAAGAATGTGTAATCTGCTGCTGTTAGATGAAGTAGTCTACAGATGTCAATTATATTCAGTAGGTTGATGGTGCTGTTGAGTTCTACTATGTCCTTACTGATTTTCTACCTGCTGGATTTGTCATTTCTAATAGAGGAGCACCATTGTTCTTTGTTCCTATTTTTGTCTTCCACACTTTTTCTGCCTTTTGTGGTTTTAATTGAACATTTTATGTGACTCCATCTTCTCTCCTCTCTTAGCATATCAGTTGTACTTCTGTTTTTACTTGTTTTAGTGGTTGCCCTAGAGTTTGCAATATACATTTAGAACTAATCCAAGTCCACTTTCAAATAACACTGTATTGCCTCATGGGTAGGGCAAGTACCTTATAATAACAAAATATTCCTAATTCCTCCCTCCTGTCCTTTGTATCATTACTGTTATTCATCTTACTTATGCATAAGCATATATAAATATATATGTATTTGATTATGTATGTCTCTATATAATTTGTTGCTATTGTTATTTTGAAGAAACTCATCTGTTAGAACGATTAAGAATAAGAAAAGTAAAAGCTTTTATTTTACCTTCACTTATTCCCTCTCTGATGCTCTTATTTGTGTAAATCTGAGTTTCTGACTTATTAATGTATAATTTTCCTTCTCTCTGATGAACTTTTAATATTTCTTGCAAGGCAGAACAACTGGCAACAAATTCCCTCAATTTTTGTTTGTCTGAGAAAGTTTATTTCTCCTTCATTGTTTTTTATATTTATTTATTTATTTTTATTTCAACATCTTACGGGGGTACAAATGCTTAGGTTATATATATTGCCCTTGCCCCACCTGAGTCAGAGCTACAAGCATGTCCATCCTCCCTTGCACCGTCCCCATTAGATGTGAATATACCCATCTCTTCCTCCCCACTCCCACCTGCCTGACACCCGATGAATGTTACTACTATATGTGCACACAAGTGTTGATCAGTTAATACCAATTTGATGGTGAGTACATGTGGTGCTTGTTTTTCCATTCTTGTGATACTTCACTTAGTAGAATGGGCTCCAGCTCTGTCCAGGATAATACAAGAGGTGCTAGTTTACCATTGTTTTTTGTGGCTGAGTAGAACTCCATAGTATACATATACCACACTTTATTAATCCACTTATGTATTGATGGGCACTTGGATTGTTTCTACATCTTTGCAATTATGAATTGTGCTGCTATAAACATTTTAGTGCAGATGTCTTTTTTATAGAATGTTTTTTTCCTTTGGGTAGATGCCCAGTAATGGCATTGCTGGATCAAATGGTAGTTCTACTTTAAGCTCTTTGAGGTATCTCCATATTACTTTCAATAGAGGTTGTACTAGTTTGCAGTCCCACCAGCAGTGTATGAGTGTTCCCATCTCTCTGCATCCACACCAACATTTACCGTTTTGGGACTTTTTGATAAAAGCTATTCTCCCTGGAGTTAAGTGATATCTCATTGTGTTTTCGATTTGCATTTCCCTGATGATTAGAGATGCTGAGCATTTTTTCATGTTTTTTGGCCATTAATCTGTCTTCTTTTGAAAAGTTTCTGTTCATGTCCTTTGCCCACTTTTTCATGGGGTTGTTGGATTTTTTTCTTGCTGATTTTCCTGAGTTCTATATAGATTCTAGTTATCAGTCCTTTATCAGATGTGTAGCATGCAAATATTTTCTCCCATTCTGTAGTTTGTTTGCTCTCATAATTGTTTCCTCGGCTGTGCAGAAGCTTTTTAATTTGATCAGGCCCCATTTATTTATTTTCATTGTTGCTGCGATTGTCCTTTGGGGTCTTCTTCATAAATTCTTTCCCTATGCCAATGTCTATAAGAGCTTTTACAACATTTTCTTCTAGAATTCTTATAGTTTCATGCCTTAGGTCTAAGTCTGTTATCCACTGTGAGTTGATTTTTGTGAGAGGTGAGAGATGTAGATTCTTTTTCAGTCTTCTACATATGGCTATCCGATTTTCCCAGCACCATTTATTGAATAAGGAGTCTTTTCCCCGGTGTATGTTTTTGTCTGCTTTGACAAAGATTAGAAGGCGATATGAGGATGATTTTATATCTGGGTTCTCAGTTCTGTTCCATTGGTCTATGTCTCTGTTCTTGTGCCAGTACCCCATGCTGTTTTAGTTACTATAGCCTTGTAGTATAGCTTGAAGTCTTGGAAACTGATGCTTCAAAATTTGTTCTTTTTGCTTAAGATTGCTTTTGCTATTTGGGGTCTTCTCTGGTTCCACATGAAGCATAGAATTCTTTTTTCTAGATCTGTGAAAAATGATGTTGGTTTTTTAATAGTGATTGCATTGAATCTGTAGATCACTTTCAGTAGTATAGACATTTGAACAATGTTGATTCTGACAACCCATGAGCATGATATGGCTTTCCACCTGTTTACATCCTCTGATATTTCCTTCTCCAATATTTCATAGTTCTCCCTGTAGAGGTCTTTCACCTCCTTAGTTGAATATATTCCTAGGTATTTTATTTTCTTTGTTGCTATTGTGAAGGGTACTGAGTCTTTAATTTGGTTCTCAGTTTGACTATTGTTGGCATATAGGAATGCTACTGATTTCCATACATTGATTTTGTAACCTGAGACTTTGCTGAATTTGTTTATCAATTCCAGCAGTCTTGTGGCAGAATCTTTGGGGTTTTCTATGTATAAGATCATATCATTAGCAAAGAGTGGTAGTTTGAGTTCTTCTGCCTTCATTTGGATACCCTTGATTTCCTTCTCTTGTCTGATTGCTCTGGCTAGGATTTCCAGCACTATGTTGAATAGAAATGGAGATAAAGGGCAACATTGTCTGATTCCAGTTCTAAGCTAGAATGCTTTCAGTTTTTTCCTGTTCAGTATGATGTTGGCTGTGGGTTTGTCATATATGGCTTTTATCATTTTTAGGTAAGTCCCATCTATGCCTATTTTGTTAAACATTCTTATCATAAAAGAATGCTGAATTTTTTTGAATGCTTTTTCTGCATCTATTGAAAAGATCATATGGTCTTTGTTTTTACTTCTATTTATGTGGTGAATTACAATTTGTAGATTTGTGTATGTTGAACCATCCCTGCATCTCTGGAATGAAGCATGAAGCTCACTTGGTTGAGATGGATTTTTTTTTTTTTTTGAAACAGAGTCTGACTTTATTGCCCAGGCTAGAGTGAGTGCCGTGGCATCAGCCTAGCTCACAGCAACCTCAGACTCCTGGGCTCAAGCAATCCTCCTGCCTCAGCCTCCCAAGTAGCTGGGACCACAGGCATGTGCCACCATGCCCGGCTAATTTTTTTCTATATATTTTTAGCTGTCTAATTAATTTCTTCCTATTTTTGGTAGAGACAGGGTCTCGCTTTTGCTCAGGCTAGTCTCGAACTCTGAGCTCAAACAATCCGCCCGCCTCGGCCTCCCAGAGTGCTAGGATTACAGACGTGAGCCACCGTGCCCGGCCTTGATGGATTATTTCTTGATAAGCACCTGAATTCCATTTGCTAGGATTTTTGCTGAGAATTTTTGCATCTATATTCATAAGGGATATTGGTCTATAGTTTTTTGTTGTTGTTATTGCGTCCTTTCCTGGTTTTGGTATCAAGAATAAAATATGTTGGGGAGGATTCCTTCCTTCTTGATGTTGTGGAATAATTTCTGCAGGATAGGCACCAGTTCTTCTTTGTAGCACTCTCCTTCATTTTTGATGTATAATTTCACATGTTACTGAATTCTAGGTTGACAGGGTTTTTCTCTCAACAATTTAAATATTTCACTTCACTTTCTTCATGCTTGCATGGTTTCTGGGGAGAAGTCAGATATAATTCTTATGTTTGCTCATCTACAGGTAAGGTATTTTTTCCCCTCTAGCTTCTTTCAAGAGTTTATCTTTGATTTTCTAAATTTTGAATATGATATGCCAAGATGTAGTGGGTTTTTTGTTTGTTTGCTTGTGTTTTGCATTTATCCTGCTTGCTGTTATCCAAGCTTCCTGGATCTATGGTTTGGTATCTGACATTAATTGGGAAAAAATTACCATTTATTATTGCTTCAAATATTGCCTCTGTTTCTTTCTCTCTTTCTTCTCTTTCTAGTATTTCCAGTATACATATGCTATATCTTTTTTGGCTCTACCACAGTTCCTGGAATTCTTTTCTGGGTTTTTCTTTTTTTTCAATCTTTTTTTCTCATTGCTTTCCATTTTGGAAGTTTCTATTGTCATATCCTCAAGTTCAGAAATTCTTTCTTTCCTCAGCTTTGTCCTGTCTGCTGATAAACCCATCAAAGGCATTCATTTCTGTTACAGTTTTTTTTTAATTTCTAGCATTTCTTTTCTATTCTTTCTTAGAATTTCCATCTCTCTGTTTACATTTCCCATCTGTTCTTGCTTGTTATCTATTTTTTCTATTAAAGCCCTTAGCATATTAATTATAGTTTTAAAAATTCCTTTTTTGATAATTCCAACATTCCTGCAATATCTGACTCTGGTTCTGATGCTTTCTCTGTCTCTTCAAACTGTGTTTTTTGCTTTTTAGTATGCTCTCTCCTTAGTCTGATTTCTCAATTCATAAGCCTAAATTGGGATTTCATTGTCCCTGATGTCCCAGGAAGAGAAGGGGTGACTGCGCCTACCAACAGGGTCTGCACAGGAAACAAGCAGCCAGGGTGGTCAGCAGCAGGGCCAGGAGTAGAGTGTGTACTCGTTTCCTGGGACTGCCATAGCAAAGTACCACAGACCTGATGCCTAAAAACAACAGAAATTTACTTTCTCACAGTTCTGGAGGCTGAAAATCTGAAATCAAGGTGTCAGCTGGGCTACAACCTCTCTGAAGGCTCTAGCAAAGGATCCTTCCTTGCCTCTTCCCAGCTTCTGATGGCTGCTGACACTCCTTTGGTGTTCCTTGACTTGTAGACGCATCACTCCCATCTCTGCCTCCCCGGTCACATGGTGGTCTCCCTGTGTGTCCCTGTGTCTCTGTTATCTCTTCTTATAAGGACACCAGTCATTAGATCAGGGCCCACCTATCTTAACTAATTACATCTGCAAAGATCCTGTTTATAAATAAGGTCACATTCACAGGCACTGGGGGTTAGGCCTTTAATATATCTTTTGGGGTGTGGTGGACACAATTCAGCCCAGAGCACTCTTTCTGTCTTTCGAGCTTGTCAGCAGAGGTATCTGCTGAAACGATTTGACAACTAGGACAGAATGAACAGTAACTAAAAGGAGGAGGATGGGAAGGTGAATTCGTGAGGTAGCAACTTCCACATTTCCGAAAATGGGGCAGTGGAGGCTGTGGGAGCCAATTCAACCCTTAATCCTCTCCCCCATCCTTGCCAGAAGCAGGTTTTTCAAAATTGCCATCTGAAGTGCAGGATACTTTACTAGTCTTCACCTGACCTATAACTTCAAAATAAATGCTAGTAAATTGGCCCATTCATTATTTATAAGGTGTAGTTTCGCGTGCTGTTTAACATCCCCTTCCAAGATAGATGTGTGTAATTCACCTCAGTATTTAAGAGAGATCTCCCAGAATTCTGCTCAAATTTATTGTCAAATAGCAGTTCAGTAAAATCGTGTCTGGTGCTGACTCAGGACTGGCAGGGAAGTTGCCACAGACATTGAGCCTGACGTTGATTTGTGACTTCCCGTTGGGAGAACCTCAGGGCTGGAAGCCCACAGGCTTGATTGCCTTCTTAGATTAATATTTAATAGGATGACCACCCCATCTAGCCTGCCAGCCCGGATCAGTGCCACAAGTCAAGGCTTGGCCTTGCTGTGCGCAAGGGCTGTGAGGAAGATTTGGCAAAATTTTAATTAAATGAAGATAAACATACACAGGGAGGGTGAGTCCATTAGCTGGCTCCACCGCCCAGAGAGAAAAGGCCTCGCTAATCACACGCCACAGCAGGGAAAATGACCTGCAGACCTGCAGCGTCCATTTGCTTTCAGATTAAAAAACATATTTTCAAAATAAATACGCGTGGGGTCTCTGTTTGTCATGTTGTTTCTTCTGAAAAGCAGGAGAGCTGGGATGTTAATGAACAACTGTTTTCCATATTTCAGCTCAGGAAAGCTGAAAATACAAATGCAGCAACACGAGGTGGGAATGGCCCTTCCCCTGGAGGAGGGAGGGAAGTTGGACAGCAAACCAAGCAGAGGCAAACAGAAATTGAGGACTCACCCCTGAGGAAAAATACAAATAATACAGTCGGCCTGGGCTGGATCAACTGAATCTAGAAGTGGGTGGGAAATCAGGTGTGGCAGAGGTACACTGTTTGCTCAGAGGCAAGGAATCAGCAAGGTTAGATCTTAGAATAGATCTGCAATTCATTGACCTTTATTTGGATTGCAAGATGGCCAAGAAACAGGGCTGGAGCTTGAGTTTGCAATATTCCAGAAGGAAAATTTTATCCAATTTGGTCAGAAAGTAGGTACTTCATTCACTCATTAGGGTATATATTCATCCCTTAATATGTAACAACTGCTATTCCAGGCCTGGAATGCAGCAGCGAAGGAGACTTAACAAAGTCTCTGTTCTCGGGCAGCTTACCTTCTAGTAGGGAGAGGCAGATAACAAATGCCCAAACAAATATCAGGTGGCAAGTAAGTTGGAGATCTGAATGGTAAGAAAGAGTTGGCTGTGCAAAGATCAGGGGACAGCATTCCAGGGAACAGCAAACAGAAAGGCTCCAAGGAAGGTAGGAGCTTGGTCTATTGTAGGAATGGAGAGAAGGCCAGTGTGGTTGGAGCTCAGTGAGAAAGGTGAAGAAAAGAATAGGCAGGGACAAGGTTAAGGAGATTGGATTTTATTCTAACTGCAATTATTTACAATTGTTTATATGAAACCCATCATTCCCACTAGAGTACAAACTTTAGGAGGGCAGAGACTGTATCTATTTTGTTCATTCAATATCTGGTTTGCATTCCAGGGCATGTATTCTAGTGGCTTTTTTTTCCCTTTGAGCTGGATCCTCTCTTCTTCTGACCCTTCTATTGTCTGGTGGGCCATCCTCCAAAATGCTCACCTCCTTGTGTGAAGTCCCCTTTTACACTGAATCAGGCCTAGACCTTTATGACCAGTAAAACAAGGTAGAAGTGATAGTGTATGACATTCAAGGCTAGATCATAAAAGTCATTCCAACATCTGTCTTGATTTCTTGGATTTCTTACTCTGGGGGAGGCCAGCTGTCATGCCATGAGGACACGTAAGCAGCAGTGTGGAGAGGCTCACCTTTGGAGAAACCGAGTGCCTGGACAACCAACTTATCCAGCACCAACTTGCCAGTCATGTGTATGAGCCACCTTGGAAATGGATCCTCCTGTCCCAGTCAAGCCTTCAGATGATTGTAGCCCCAGATGATGAACGACTACAACCACATGAGAGACCCTGAGCCAGAACTGCTCAGCTGAGACCTTCCCAACCGGCAGAAACCATGAACAATAGTAAATGACTGTTATTCTAAGCTATTAAGTCTTGGTTGATTTGTTACGTAGCCATAAGCTAACCGGGACTCAGAGTATAAGGTCCTACAGGAAGTAGCGGGGTGAAACACGACTACGAGGAAGTGCTTACAGTGACCCTTTTCATGTGGGACAGAGGAGCACGGAACACCTGAGACAAGGGAAGGACTAACGTTATTCCTTGAGGACATCTAAGAGTCAGGTCTTAAGAAAAAGAAATCACTGATGAGATTACTGAAAAATGAATGTAGAGGGCATAATTTATCAGTTATTATTTTCCTGTGAAGAAGACAAAAGCCAGGAGATTCAAAATATATTTACAAGAATCTAGAACCTGTGTAACTACCTCAGGTGTGTTGTTTCTGTTACCGCGGTCTAGTTTTCCAGGGTGAAAGCTCTTGAGTATTTGGTTAGGGTAACAAAGGAGAGGGACTGGGGGAGAGGCATCGTCCCACTGCAGAGCTACTGCGGGGAAGCCCCTAGGAGGGGGAAAGCAGGCTGAGGCCTCGCCCCTGCTGAGGGAAACAAGTCAAGGGCAGAGAGCCTGGCTGGGCCTGAGACGGGTCCCTGGGGCTTAACAGTTGAAAGGCAAGTACACAGTGTGATGAATGAAGTGAGACCGGTCCAGCAATTTCCTGGGGCATAGGCACAGCCACCCTCCCATCTCCCTTCTTCCTGAGAATCTGCCCCTTCATCAGAGCTGGCGCCTCACAGGTGGAAACGCGGAGCCATCTCCATTAGCTGTGCGAGACGTATTCCTAGCAAATTATTTATCCTCAAACAACCCCCTCCTGGCTACTTATTTCTGTAATTAACTGACGTTCAATTAAGGTCTCGAATTCTTCTTTCAAAATAAATTTTCTCTGGAACTCCATGTGTTAGAACATTAAGAGCAGCAGAGCTCCAGAGAAGGTGGGAATCGGAGAGGGGTTGCCGAGGCAGGCCTCCCTGCAGTCTCTCCTCACCGCCCCCTGAGTGCCCCAGGGGCCTGTCTTAGGAACCTGAGCGTCCTGAAGGTCATAGCTTGAAACCCACAGAGCAAGGATGTTCTGGAGCCCACCACATCATTTTATAATAACATACTATTTGTGATTATTTATGCCACTGTTTTCTTCTACTACTCAAATAAATGGATGAATCTTCCTGAGATCCCATTTCATCATACACTTCCCATGCTTAGGGCCTCTGGGAGGATCCTGCTTCTCAGAAGTTAAAGTCAAAACTCCTTTCTCAGCCTTGTCTCTGCTCCCCAGACACTAATCACCCTCTCTGGGCCAACTACCTCTGTTTAGGCCCTGCGCCCCACTCCCGGGCCCTGTGTTTGCATTTCCCCTGTGCAACACCAACTCCTCCTCACATCCACATCCATATTCTTTGAGGTGCTGCTTGGACCCCATTTCTTTTTTTTTAATTTCAGCATATTATGGGGGTACAAATGCTTAGGTTACATATATTGCCCTTCTCCCACCCCAGTCAGAGCTTCGAGGGTGTCCATCCCCAGATGGTGCGCATTGTACTCATTATGTGCGTATAGACCCATCCCCTCCTCCCCCCTCCCATCTGCCTGACGCCCAATAAATGTTATTCCTATATGTGCACTCAGGTGTTGATCAGTGAAACCAATTTGATGGTGAATACATGTTGGACCCCATTTCTTATGGGACAACTTCTCCTCTAGCCTAAGGAAGGGGCTTTTTCTCATTAGTATTCATTAGCAGTCAATATCTACACCAGTCCTTTGACTTTTAAAATTGCTGTGGATCAAAAGTCACAAAACTCGAGGGTTGGGGGGATCCGAGTGATGGGCTAGTTGAAGCTCATATTACATAGATGAGGGGACTGACGCCCTAGAGTTGAATAACTTGCTCAAGGTCATGCGGTTCATTAGTGCCAAAGCCAACTGAGAGTCCAATTCTCCAGGCTGGATGAACTACTCTGGGAGCTTCTTAAAGGTAGAGACTGTGATCTAAATTTCTTTGAATCTCCTACACATCGTAGGTGTTCAATTAATATTTGTGGAGCAGTCGATGGCTTGGTGAGGGATCCCTCACCAGCCATGCGCTCCCTTTCACTTTTGAGGTTAATCAAAAGCCAGCAGTGCTGAGAAGGAAGGCTGAGAGGCAGCAGCTGCGGAAGAAAGCACGTGGTACTCAAACGGCAAGTGCCAGGGGCCTGCCACTGCCAGATCTTGCCTCTGGAGGGCATGCGCAAAGGAAGGGCAAAGAAGCATCCCTCCACCCTGAAGTCGCGTTTCTGAGCATCAGCGTGTAGAAAAGTCTTGGAATCAGGTGAGCCTAGCTTTGATGTTTACAGCAGTGTGTCTCTGGGCAAGTTACTTAGTTTCTCTGAATGTCGACCTTCTGATCTGTAAAATTGGGAGAGTATGAGCATTGGGAAATCGTATGTAAAACATTTGGCACACTTTAGACATCCAATAAATGGTTGCTATTTTTCAAAAATCACATTGCTCTTACCTTTTCCATTTTATTGTAAAAATGTTCAAACACATAGCAAAGTAGAATTTTACAGTGAGTAGCTATATACTAACCACCTAGATTCTACCATTAGTTTTTTACTAAAATTGCTTTTTCACTTATCTATCCATCTCTCCATTCTTATATCTATCCATTAATATATCTTATTTTAGTGATGCATTTTAAATTGTAGACATCAGCATAATCACTTCTCCTAAATACTTCAACATGCATATCATTAATTAAGTTCAATATTTGCTTTTTCATTTGATGTAAAATTTAAATACAATGAAATGCATGAATCTTAAGTGTACGTTCGCCAAGTTTTGACAAACATACACCTGTGTAATCCAAACCCTCATCAAGATATAAAGAACATTTCTGTTACTACAGAAAATTCCCTTATGCTCCTTCCCAGTCCTTCCCTCCCTCCACCTCTAGAGGTGACACTGTTCAGATTTTTTCCCCGTTGATAGATTACCTATTACAGAATGTCATATAAATGGAATCACATGCAGGACACTTTTAAAGGTGGCCTTGGACCAACCCAGTTCCCCCCCTTTTCTTGCTTGTAGTTCTCAAGAATAATTGTAGAATGTGCTGGAAATGCAACATCTTGGGATAAGGGGAAGCTGGCCAGAATAGCCCAGGCTTTGTTTCTCCTCCTCCAAACCCTGAAATGGAATATCCTTCAATACTCTAGCCCAGCGCATCACAGTACCCCTGGGTTGGGCAGGTTGCTGTCCCAGGTCTTTCAGCTGCAATGTAAGTGGGGCACACACAGTTGAGACACCATCCTCCCCCGGCAGCTTTCTTGAGCCTTGGAGGCCTGGCTCACAATGAATCCTGGGCTTCTGTTGTCCCTCCTGCCTATCTGTAAGTAATAAACCCACTTCGTGTAAATTGTTGTATGCATGGCGTTCTCATCAGCCTCAGACAAGTTGGTAACCAGTGTTCTGCAAACCTGCTTCACATCATACAGTACGTATGCTTTTGTGTAAGGCTTCTTTCACTTGGCATAAATTTTTGAAACTCATCTAGGATGTGTGATCAGTGGTGCATCTGTTTTTGCAGAATACTACTCCACTGTATGACTTTACCACCATTTCTTTATCTATTACCCTGCTATTCATTTTTAATAAATGCACTAGTTACATTCCTTCTTTCCTTATGGTAGGTCATCACCAACAATATCAACTGCCAGAAAACTCAGCCAGAAGGGTACTAGCATTTCTGAAATAGAAAAAACCCCGAGCCAGTGGGAGAAGATGCTCCTCACGACTCATGTTCAGCAAGTTCTCTGGCTTAAGTCAGCAGATAGATGCAGGATGATCATAGATAGAAGATTAGATTTTAATTTCCTCCAGGGAGATCCCTCACCCTGTCTTATTTTTATTCAGTGCATTTCTCCCAGCTCCTTCCACCATGAAATGACTTGGAGACAATTAAGAGCCTTCTGCTTCCTCATCAGTAATATTTATGACTATGGAAATATTTATGATGCATGGAGAGGGCTTGGGTCAGGGAAGAGACTGAGCTTTTGCTGTCCTTGTAAATGGGATCTGTCTCCTGCTTGTTTTTTCCAGAGTTGTAAAATGGAAGAGTGCACATCGTATAGTTTAGGGTTGCTTTTTTCCCCCCCATCTAACCTTTGTATTCAGGTTGCGGATTAATCGGTGGTAAAGGCTTTTTTATTACTGACCTCTGTGCTTGGAATGAAGGAGGCATTTTGGCTTTCTCAACACTTTGGTAGTGCCATCTTCTTTTTCTGGGCCTGACCTCAACCCTCAAATACCCTGTCCAGGCTAGAGCTATAACATAGGAGGGAAAGGCATTTTTAATCCAATGACCGAAATTTCTGCATTCTGTAAGAGGCTCAAGAGCTGCTGGAAGCCACCTAAATGCCTCTGCATAAATAAAGAAGGGCCAGAGTCATTTTATGTTTTTGGTAAAATTGCCAGGGAAGAAATCCTTTCACCCCAGATATCTGCTTTTCTTTACTCCCCCCCCCCCCGCCACATGCCCTTATTCCCACCTGTCTCCCAGGAATCCTCTTTCTCCGTCCAAGTCTAGGGCTTCCACCCTGACTCGGGATCCCATCCTCTGCCACCCAGACCTGGCTCATCTGCACCTTCAAACACTCCATTGTAAATGCTTCTTCACCCCTGCCCACAAGCGCGGTTTCCAACTCTCTAGTAATACTGAAGCGTATTTATAAAAATAGATATATGTACCAAGTACACATGTATATAAACAGACTATTTAGGAAAGCTTCCTTCATGCCAAGCGTCCCTTTCATGTGACTGCCCTCTCTCCCCTTTGCTTCTGAAATTCTTGAAAACTGCACTTTATGCCTCAGTTTCCACACTCTTCAGGCCCTTGCAGCCTTGTCGGTCCTCACCACTGTACTGTCCCAAAGGCTGCCATCAACTTCTCAGCTGGCGGCTGGAGCAGCCTCTTCTCAGTGCCACCTCCTCTGGTCCTGGTGACCAGCCCCTCCCTGCCCATTTCTTGGGCTGCCTTGTCCTTTATTGGACTTTCTTTTTCCTCTCACATCCTAAAGCTGATCCTTCCCTCAAAATAGTGTACTTGGACCAATAACATCCCTTTTTGCACCACGGTTTCAACTCTTACCGTGGGCAGTTCACCCCAAGTCTGTATCCAGCTCCAATCTCCCCTCTGATGCTCAGACCCTCATTCCAAGTTGCTCTCTAGACACGTCTTCCTGAGTCACTCACACCTAAAAGCAAACTTCTCCCCTAAGCAAAGAGGTATAGAAGATGGTTTCTGTCCTCTGGGAGTCAGAGAGACACACATGCAGATTCTGTAACAAACCCTGAGAGTTAATTAACATTAAAGGTGATGATATGAATCATACCATATGACAAGATGTTAAATGAGTGATACTAATAACACTGATGCTTACTCGGAGGAGAGAGAAACTGTGGGCTATATAGTAGAATGTGGGCTGAGGGTCCCTTCAGCAAAAAGGGACAGAAAGGGGTGTTTATTCCGGACATGCAGAACAGGGTAAGGTAGGATCTTTCAAAAAATATTCTTTCAACCTACATTCAACCACACAGGTCATGATGCTTCTTGACCTGAGGTAGTACTGCTCCCTTAGGGAGGTTTGGATTGGTTTTTGTTCATCGTTACAATAACTGGAGGGCGCTAGTAGCATTTAGTGCCGAGAAGTCAGAAATGATAAACGTCCTCCAATGAGTGGGCTAATCCCATGTGCCACCAGCAGTGCCAAGGGTGAAAAACAACACGTGCAGGGGCAATGGAAAATCTACCCTTCCCTGTCATCTCCACGCCCGCAAGAACGCCACCTTGGTTTGCAAAAAACTAGTAAAACCAAACTAGACAAACCAAACACTTGCCTGGGGCACCAGCAAACTAAGAGACAAAAAGAAGGGAAAGTTCAGCTGTAGTGAGTTTATTCACAATTTTGCGGGCAGAAAATCTAGAAAGGTTGCACTTGAAATTCAAAATAAAATTTTATAGCACATGAAATTCAAAATGAAATTTTATTTTTTGATTCAACATTAAACTTTTTATACTAAAATTTAAAAAGCAAGTCCCTGCAAATTTGTCAGTACTTAGGGCAATAAAGACATTAATTGAGTCATAGGAGTATCCCAAGAGAATGCTATAAATGTGTGACCGAGTAGTTGCTGGAACTATTCACAGTGCTGACGATGCTCATCTCAGGGAAGCCAGACTGGAAAGGAGTGTAATCGGGAAATGTGAAACCTAATCAATGGAACTCCGTCTTCGGGGGATGAGGTGGGGCGGGGAGGAAGACTGTAAGCAGATGACGGGAGGCCAGTCGCTGGTTTGTTGGCAAAATACTTACCCAGTAACTACTATATCCCAGCCACTGAGCAGGGCCCTGGGATACAGCAGTGAATGGGTCCCTGCCCTCCACATTCTGGGGTGGGGGAGAGGAAAGCAGACAAAAATACCACACACACAGACCCATGCATCCCTACACCCAGACAGGCGTACCGAGCATGCAGGTCAGCGGGTGCCTAGAGAAGAGCGAGTCTGAGAATCATTTGGCAGGTTCGTCTAACCCTCTCAGGTGAGGCGGGGATCTTGGTCCCTGGTCACCGGATGACTGGCTCCCGGGGTCTCAGTGGGAGGAAAGCAGCCTTGAGGGTCCACACCTCCCTAGCCCCTGCACGCCCAGTCCTAGCCCAGGGGGCTGAGCCCCACGGGATGCTGGCGCAGGGGCGGGGCCCAGTGCTGGGAGGACCCCCAGGGTCAGAGCTGGGGAACGATGCACAGGAAGATCCTGGTTGGTCACCAGGTAAAGGACCGAGCCTGCGTTCTTTGCCTTATTGGCTGTCAGCTTGTGGGGGCGTGGTCTGATTTAAAGGAACAAGTTATTATTTTATGAACAATTCAGCCTGGTATCAGGAGGGGTTGTGTGTGACCCAGAGTCCTAATAGAAAACGGATGTCACATTCATTAGAGTAACTCAAGGAGAGTGACCTTAACAAAGGTGTAAGTGAGGTGTTGGGAACCAGAAAGGTTGTTGGGGTGATTCTGCAGCTGGTCACAGGAGCCGTAAAGAAGCGAAGGGGGAGGGAAGTGGCTACTGAAACCAAGAAGTAGAAGAGTCATGTAGAGAAGGGCAGAGGTGAGAAGGTTGTCTTGAGAGAGACCGAGGCGCACAGCCAGCCTGAGGCCTCCTCATGGGGAGGCAACGGGGACCAAATACTGTGACCTTATTCTCCCTACTCTCCAGCATTCTGCAGGTTCCCCATTGGCCAGACCCAATGAGAAGTCAGAGGACACAGTGGGCTGGCAAGAGTGAACAGGAGATATGCCGCACAGGGCGACCTGTAGTCAAGGCCACCCTCCATTGTAAATCGGGAACCAGGCTCCTGTGAGAGTGGCTAGCTTCCGGAAGAGGAACTACGCACCACCTGGCCCCTGCCCGGATGTGACGTTTATCTTGCCTCCCTAACCATTAGGTACACAGTGTTCCTTTGTATCTATCGACTTCTTCCTCCCCATGCCGCTGCCTCTGGCCACCGCACTCTCTTGCCTGCATTTCTCTAACAGCTCCCTGGCCGGTCTTCCTGCCTTGCCTCCTCATCCAGCCCTCTCTTGACCATGCAACCAGATCTTTCCAATGTGCTGGTCTGAGCATATCATCTCCTTCCCTAATACCACCTCACCATAGCATCCAACATAAAGTCCGAATATCTTACCACGGCTTATGAGACCCTTCATGGTCTGGTCCTGGTTTATATTCCCAGCCTCATTTCTTGCCAGTTCTACTCCAATTCACCTCCCTTTTCATTCTCAACCTCCTCTCAGCAAACCCTCCTCCCCAAATCCAGCCCACTATAGTCCTACTATATAGAGCTGCTCTCTGATCTCCTTCTCTGACCTCCAGGCCTTTGCACACTTTCTCCTCCTGAAAGTCAGGAAATCAATTCAAACCTGACCAACTCTTTCTCATTCCTCATTCCTTTGCTGCTGGTTGCTCTTGGCAAGGGTTTCGTGCCCCTCCCATATACTCTCATAGCACCCTGTCCCTGCCCACATCGTAAATTTTTTTCTTATTAGTTCTATAAGTATTTACTGAGTACTTATAATGCACCAAGCCCATCCCACCTCAGGGCCTCATTCATACTGTTCTTTCTGCTTGGCACATCTTTCTTTTACTCTTCATCTGGCTAACTCTTACCCTTTGAGTTTCAGCTGAAATATTTCCTACAAGGGGTTTCCCTCTCTTATTCTCTTCTGCAGAATCCTGTATGACTTGATTTATTTGATGTCTGTCCCCTGCTCCACATGGGAAGGGGACAGGTCTGTGTCATCCACCATTGTTACCCATCCCTAGCTCAGGCCTGGCATGCCGGGGGCAGCAGTCACACACGTGGTGGGGGAGGGAGGACACGGAACTAAGGACTGGGTGTTCCAGGGTGGAATCCACATTTTGTGGGGCCTGAAGCTTAGGCAATCTGGAAGTCTCTCTTTAAGAAAAATACAAAATTACAAAGACAAAATTAAGTAGGAAAGTGGGCCTTTATGTAGATTGAGAAAAGAAATGAGAACAAATTGTAAAACTTTTAAAGTAGAAAAATATCACAAATATTACAAAATGTAGAAAAATAATATAATGTTTGTGTTAATTAACTGCCTAGCACCCTGCTATAATGCTTTCTTCCTCTATGTTTTTTTGGTTGAATAATACTCTTTTATCACCTCTTCATATGCAACAATTTTATAATATTTTCTATATAAAGGAAATAGAATTAAGTCCTCTAGCATAATAAAAACTTATATTTATTATTGATGGTTGGGTTACATAAAAACTGTGACTTCATAGCCAGACATACTTGCTGTTTATAGGACTGCTACAGTTTATACCCTACAAACACAGGAATTCTGTTAAATCCTATTTGGCATAATTCCTATCAAAAAAGAAAAAAAAAGTAGAGCACATAATTGCATCCCTCCATTACTCAATATATTTCTACTATATGTTAGTAGGCAGCAGTGAAAACTGAATTCTGCACTTACAATTTTTTTTTTTTTTTTTTTTTTTTTGAGACAGAGTCTCACTCTTTTTTGCCTGGGCTAGAATGAGTGCCGTGGCGTCAGCCTAGTTCACAGCAACTTCAAACTCCTGGGCTCAAGTGATCCTCCTGCCTCAGCCTCCCGAGTAGCTGGGACTACAGGCATGTGCCACCATGCCCAGCTAATTTTTTCTATATATTTTTAGTTGTCCAGCTAATTTCTTTCTAATTTTAGCAGAGACGGGATCTCGCTCATGCTCAAGCTGGTCTCGAACTCCTGAGCTCAAACAATCCGCCCGCCTCGGCCTCCCAGAGAGCTAGGATTACAGGCGTGAGCCACCGCGCCCGGCCCTGCACTTACAATTTTATACATGCAATAATTGGAAGAATTTCCCACAGACTAGCTTTTGGCTCTGTACGATTCAGACCTTGTTTCTCCTCCCCTACCCATGTGCTTCCAGTGCCAGGTTCTGTAGGACACTCTCGAGTTTGATATGATCTTTGCATCTTCGTGTCACATCTCTGTGCCAGGTGAGTTGGCACCATGGGCAGTAAGAGGATTCCTAGAAGCCATTTCTGCACCGAGATGGCTAGCAAAAATTACCTCTATACAAAAGTGACTGCAAACCACCGACATATGTCCCACAAAATCCCAATCCCAATTGCATCCCCAACTTAACTCCCCTCAGCTAGATCCCAGAAGTACCGTGGCCGCTTCAGTGCCAGCCTACATGAGGGAGGGTATGACAGAGAGGAAGTCTGAGTGGAAAGAGACAGGAGTCTTAACGGAGTGTGGTTAAAATAGCTGGCTTTGGAAAATTATACAAAAATATGCGACCCTGTGAACACATTGTTAGGGCCCTTTTCAGAACTTGTCCTAATAGGAAGTCCTAAAGCTCAAGCTTCCTTAACTCAATAACAAACTCGCCTCTGCCTGTGTCTTATTCATTATTATATGTGGCCCCTGGCACCATGCCTGGCACATAGTACTTGCTTAATAAATATATGTTGAATGAGGGAAAGTGTTGCTTGGCCTCATTACCCAGGAGATAGTCTCTTCCTCCAGTAAATCTCATTGCCTTGTTTTAAAGCTGGCACTCATGGATAGCTGAGTCGAGTTATTGGAGGCAATGGCCAGGGTAGGGGAGAAGGGGACTGCTTGCTGGGATAAGTTTTCCCATCTCCTCATCACTGGGCAAATAAGCCAATGCCAATGCCAACACGTCAGCTGCCCTCATTAGCAGCAAAGCTGCCCTGGCTGCCCTCTCGGGGTAATTCTAATTGGCTCCAATCAGGGAGAGCCAGGTCTGGGCTTTATTAACAGTGACAGCAGCTCCACCGTTAGAAGAGCGGGTAGAAAGGTCACATTGGAACACCATTTCCAAGCACAGACTAATTACAGACAGAACTCATTCTGGCTTCCACAGCTAAGCTGAGGAATCTTTATTTATCCAGCCTTGCTGATAGGGGCCTTTGGTTTCCCACTTCCATTTCCTTCCTTATTGTGAGGGAGGGTTGGGCTTAGGGGTCCCACACACAGTTTTCTTCGTGGCCTTGGGGCCTGCAAAGAGAAAAAGTCTGGATTCCCAAGGTGCTGACTTTAGAGGTCTCCAGTGCTGAAGAATTAGAGTCTAAAAGTCTAGGCTAAGGAGAGTGGGCTGCGTTTCTAGACAAGAGGGAGTCATCGGAGGACCATGGTTTAAACGTGCTGGTGACTGAAAACCAAGTACACCTCCCGCCTCTCCCAGCCTCTTGGCCTGTCCAGCTCATCTGTCGCTCTCTCGGTGAAACCTTCTCTGACCCTCAGGCCGTGAGTCACTCTGCTCTCAATGCTCCCACAGTATCAGGCTCACGTCTTTATTGCAGGACGCAGGACACTGTCTTTTATTTATTTGCTTAGTCATCTGTCTTCCGAGACGGACTGCCAGCTCCCCGAGGGCGCTGGCCAAGTCTCATTCACAGTCGTGTTCTTGGCTCATGCCCCAGCACAGAGCCTGCACTTGGTAAACATTGAGGGACAAAGGAAGGGAGTGGACAGTGCTGCTAACAACAAGATGAACCACTGTGGGCACAGAGTTTTACAGTAAGAACAGCATATCCAAGTAGAAGTTTGGCCTTTAGAATAAAACTGGTTCAAATTCCAGTTCTACCACTATTTTAATGAAGATTATTAGGTTTGGCTATAAATGACAGAAACACCAAAACAATAGCTGCTTAAACAAGTTAGATGTTTATTTTTCTCTTTCATGTAGAAGTTTAGAGATGGTCATCTCAGGACTGCTGCGTTGACTCAGCTCCGTGAAGTCCTTGGGGACCCAGGCGTCTGCGACCTTGTGGCTCTGCTGTTTATGGCCTTGGTCACATCATGGCTCTGGCTGGCATCGTCTGGCTCCAGCTGTCATGTCTACCTTCCACCAGCAGGAAGGAGGCAAGGGGAGAAGGCTAGCAATTCCAGGAAGTTGCACATACCACTTTTGCTTACAACCTACTGCCCACAGCTTGGCCACATGGACACACCTAGCTTCAACAGAGAGTATGGTTTTAATTCTAGAAGGCCGTATGCTCAGCTAAAAATGAGGGTCTATTACTTTACAAGAAAGAGAAATTTGATTTCAGAGGAAAATAGTCTCTTCCATACTCACCAGCTGCGTGACTTTGGGGAAGTGAATTAACCTCTCTTATTCTCAATTTCCTCGTTCAAGAGTTAGAGAAATGCAAGCAAACATCTTAGCAAAGTGCCCAGCATTTACTAAGGCTTCAGCTGTTCTTTTTTTACTTTGGCCATGGCTAGGCTGGCAGGAGGAGGTGTCCCTCACAGGGAGCTTGTGCACTCAACTTAGGCTGCCTGACTCTGAGTCTTAACTTCTACCACTTACCAGCTCTGTGACATGGGGTTAGTTACTTGACCTTTCCGCACTTTAGTTTTCTCATCTCTAGAACAGGAACAATAATAATCCTTTCTTTATAGGGTCGTTATTAGGATTATATGAAATATTGTATGTAAAACATTTAGCACAGTACTGAGCAATAACTACTCTGTAAGTATTGGCTTCTTCTATTATCACTAGTCAAGATGAACCGTGAATGACCTTGAGATCCACCGTGAAGAAGATGCTGGAGAAGGTTCCGTAAGATTCCGCCCAGCCACCAGATCCCAAAATTCAATTTGTTCTAAGGGGCAGGACTGATGCTGCCACCAGGAGGCAGTAAATTAACTTGGCCTGCAGTGACTGCATCAGTACACTTGCCTTGTAAATTCTCTCCCGATGGAGCTGACCTTAAATGCAACGGGAACATCCTCTGCTTTCCTGCTTGTTTTCACTTCCCAAACCTGTCAGCAACTCTCATCTCCCGGGTGCTTTTCCCACAAGGGTCAGGCAAGAAGTTCCAGAATGAGGAGTCCTAAGGGCCAGAAGGGATTTCTGGTCCCAGTGGGACTGGGAGCGCTGTGCCCAGGTGTTTGGGCTGGGACTGCCTGTCCCCTCGGGCAGAAGTTCAGGGGAGCAGAAAATAATACAGGATCAGGGCGGCCAGACTGCAGCTTGATGAAACGAGCAAAACACACTATTTCTCTGTTGCCTGGGCTCCTGGGATTAGTGGTTAGGTCCCCGGAGTATCCTGGGTGTTTGTTTATTCTCAGAGATCCACGGCTCTGAGGAATGCCTAGAGTTAGAGGCGTGGACCCTCCCCAGGTTGGTTCTGCTTCTTGCAGAAGCCAAACTGGGACCCTCTGCCATATACCCTCTGTGTTCATGGGCTGCTTCCTGCCTCGGCGTTAGCTGAGCAACTGCCAGGGGTCCCTGAGAGGCAGGAAAGCCTGGGAAAATGGATGGTTTTGTGCAACCCTCGCTAGCTGGCTCCAAAGCTCCCGGGACTCCCTGGGCTCCCTCCCCGCTCAGCCTTTCTGCCACAGCTACAGCTCCTTCAGTTACTATGGCCGCAGGTGACTTCTGGGTAACCCACCTGTAAATGGAACTGCTGTTTGATACCGGAAAACTCCCAGCCAAATCAAGATTCTGCTGCTTTTCTGCAGTCTGCAAGAGGATGTATTACTTGAAGCGAAAAATTGGAAGCAACCTAAATGACTAAGGAAAGGAGAATGGTTGTGCGAAGGATGGTTCCATCATTTCAAGTGATATTACGTGGCCATTAAAAAATATAATCGTGAAGATTATGGGGCGACTTGGAAAAATGCTTCTATTACGATGTTAAGTGCAAATATGAAATCTCATCTTTGCCATGGGTATAGCTGTAAAAACCGTAAGTGCATCTGGACAAGGACAGGAACACTGAAAAGAGAAAAATGGGGCAGAAGGATTGTGGGTACACTGTCCCCTTTCGTTTAGGTATCCTGATACCTATTCCTGCTGTCGTACATGAAGAAAACCTTTTCCAAATCTTGCTCACTTCCTTGTCATGCACTTTCTCCTCCCCACAAAAAGAAAAAAGAACCTCATTCACTGAAATTTGCTAGTCCGGCTCTTTTGCTTATTTTGATATCAACTTTTCAATCAATATTCTCAGGAAAAAACAGAACTATTTTAAGTTGAAAGCAAAGCACAAATGAACTCGGTTCCTTGGTCAATTCTCCTCCCGGTAGGTGGTGACAGATCAAAGCACCTCCTTAAGGGCTAAATCAGCCCTGCCCTCTGCAGTGAGGCCCATAAACAACTGAGATCTTCAGGTGCTCAGCCTTTGAATTCCAGGATCACCTACAGCAGGTTCACCTGAAGTAGGCACTCAAGGTGGGGCCGCCGTACCTTTCTGCACCGGGTACAAAGCTGCTCGAAAGTTCTTGACTCTTTGAATTTGGCTGAGTAAACAGGAAAAATAAAAAATCGTCACTTAACAATGACCCAGAATTACAGGGGCCACTTTAATACCATCCCCACGACAAACCCATTGTGTAAGGCTGAGCACATCACTCAGCCACTCTCCAGATTAAGGGAACTGATTGTGACCAGGCAGAAAAACACGATAGAAATGGCGCTGAGCACTTTGGCATAGGGAGCAGAGTCCACTGGGAAGGACACAGGAGCTGGAGTCAGAAAGTCTAGATCCAAGCCTAGGCTCTGCCACTCATGAACCATGTGACTGTAGGCTACTATCTCCTTAGATTCAGTTTCCTCATCAATAAAATGGGATTAATACTCAACTAGATTCTTGTGACAATTAAGAAAAAGCTTTGGAAATTGTAAAGCGTATGTATTAGCTTGCTGGAGCTGCCACAGTAAAATTCCACAGACTGGGTGGTTTAAGCAACAGAAATTTATTTTATGACAATTTTGCAGGCTAAAAGTCCAAGACTAAGGTGTCAGCAGGACTGGTTTCTTCCGAGGCTTCCCCGCTTTGCTTATAGATGGTAACCCTGTTCCTGTGTCTTCACATGGTCTTTCCTCTGTGTGTATCTGTGTCCTATTCTCTTCTTAGAAGGTCACCAGTTGTATAGGATTAGGGCCACCCTAATCATGTCATTTAACTGAATTACCTCTTTAAAGACCCTACACCAAATGCAGTCACACTCTAAGGTATTGGGGGTTAGGCCTTCAACATAAGAATGTGTGGGGTCAGGGGAAGACATCCCATAATAAACAGCAGCCAGGTTGACCCAGAGCTCAAAAGAGGGACACATCTGAATCATCTCCT